>JASCZW010010622.1:0-35752 GCA_034211315.2 Aedes japonicus | reverse complement strand
TTTAGAGAATGGTTATATCGGGAAAAGAACAAGTATCGACATTTCTCCAAAGGCTACACACTACCAAAATGGCATGTAAATGTCTGTCTCCTGAGACCGACAGATGCAAGCGTCCATTAGAACATAAGAATGAATTGAAAGAAACGAGAAAATCAATCCAATCAAACACATCTTTCGTCGAATTGCGTATGTGTCAGTTTCAGAAGACATAATTTCACACGTTATCTTTGTTTACGTTCCCCGACTTTTTACAAACATGAATTACATCTCGTGTAAAATACATAATTTCTAAGTGTGTATTTTAAATCACGATTGGCAAAGTGTAGGACATCTAGGAATGTGGCGGAGCTATGTCAAAACATTTTGTCGACATTCGCCTTACGCTACAAGACTTTGTGTCGATATTTTGATGTTAGAAGATGCCAAATTGCAGGCCGACGTGGCTGAGTACCGCCAATCATGTCTGTGTATTCAATAGAACACTCATTGGCCGACAAAGGTATTGAACATGGCCATGAGTATGATTGACCAACCGAAGTTGCTACTCCGTAATTGTAAAATCAGCTGCAACAACACTGAGTACCAACAGATGATGCTATTTAATATCATAAATACCAAAAATTAAAATTATTATATATAAAGTTTTTAGTAAATTGACGTAGTGGGCGCCTCGCCTAAAGTGTAAAAACCAGGGTCTTGTCATGCTACATTATTTTAATGCACTACTTTTTAGTTATCATGAAAACATGAAATTATAGTAGTCCAAGGTAATCAAATGGGGTAAGTGTCTACTATTAAGATATGAGGTATCTGGGTACAGATTTTGATGAAACTATGAACGAAACTGGTTGAATAAAACACAAACTGTTAACAATTCTTCAAAATTTATTTTGTCACCTTCAAAATAATCACCATCGGAGGCGATACACATATGTCAACGTTTTTTCCATTCCTTGTAGCACTTTTCATACGCCTCTTTTGGTATCGCCTTAAGCTCCCTCTTCGAATTCTCTTTTATGACTTCAATTGTCTGAAAACGTTTACCACGAAGCGGCAATTTGCGTTTAGGGAAGAGGAAAAGTCACATGGTGCCTTATCAGGCGAATACAGCGCTTGAGAAACGACGTTAACGTTGTTTTTGGTGAAATAATCGCGAACTAAACGTGATGTGTGAGTTGGAGCATTATCGTGATGCACCATGACTTGTTGTCACACCATTCTTTCCTTTTGAGACGAATATTCTAACGCAAACGCTTCATAACGCCCGAATAATAATAATATAATATTCAGACCTTCCGGAAGGAATTCCGAGTGCACCACAGCTTGGCTAATTAAGAAAACAGTCAGCATAACCTTGATTTTCGATCGACTTTGACTCGGTTTTGGGTTTCGGCTCGTTCTGAAAGCGCCATTCCGATGATTGCTGGGTTGTTTCGATGTCATACTCGTAGACCCAAGTCTAGTCACCAGTTATGATGAGCTGGATGTCCGTATCACTCATTGTGAGCATTTCCTTAGCAACAGTTTTGCGTTGTTTTTTTTTTTTTTTTGATGAAAATTCAACAATTTTGGAGCAAGACGCGCGGACACACGTCTCAAGCGATAGAGCAGCTTCCCTAAAGGCTATCTGCAACATATTCAATGCATCGAATAGTTCGAATACAGTTCGAATAACAAAATTTTAATTCTTTCCTCAACGATTGATTCCACAGTTAAATTCGAAAAATACACTAGAGGTTGACTTGTTTATAATGCCGTAAAAAAAGCTACATTGCAGATCGTGCTCAAACTTGAAATGTAAACGTATAACAGTCCATCGACGATATGTCATCTGCGAACCGTTTTATTCATAAAGTCTCGTTCATATTTGACCAGAAGGTATAAGTAAGATTTACAATAATGAGCCAATACCACGCAACCTGATGACCAAAGAAACTTACTGCTTACTAGTACATTCGATGTATAATTGAAACATTGAGTATTATTCGCCAAAATCCATTTACCAGAATCATCATTTTCACCATAGTAGACCACTTGCCAGAAAAAAAAACTCCATTGCCCAGATGTTTTTTTTTTATAATTTACTTTTCTTCAAATTCGGCTTTCGCTATAATTCTAAGAGTGTTGTTTCTGACTAAAAGCAGATGTATTCATTAAAATAATTCACAACATATCCCAAGTAACATTGTCAAAACCATCCAGCTTTATTAAGTTTTATTGAAGTATTATGAAAGCAACTAGAAATCAATATGTTTTTATTATGGCAGTAAGAGGTGCCAGTAGGTTTCAAATTTTAGTCAGATTTATAAGAACTTACACAGCTTCTTTACAACGATCTTAAAACCTTGTCTTCTAAAGTTTGTTTTTCTCCTTGCAAAAGGTTTGAATTTTAACTTTATAAACTCGTAAAATACGGTTTTGAAATGTCGTTTTAGGACTCATTCGAATTGTCTTATTATGGTTAGCTGAAAAGCATTTTAAAACCATTTTGCCTCCAGTAAATGCATAAAACGGCAAATTGGCATTGAGGAAAGCCACCAAATGACCAAATAGTTTTATAGTAGTTATTTTGAAGATAAATTGGCTTTTTGTCAAAACTGTGATTTCTTCCAATCGCCATATTAAAACATATGAAATAATTAAAATGTGGAAAACAAATTCCAAATTTTTAAATGTAATGCAAATGAACTGCAGATCAGATATCAATTTTGTTATGTCAATACAATGAGAAGTTACAGACTACATTTGTACAAAGTTCGGAGAGTACCGAATTGGACTGGCTTTCCAAACCAAAGTGCGTTGTTATGTACGACGAGACGTACATCAAGGCCGACACCAACCAGAAACTCGGACAGGAATTCTATATCGGCAAATATAAGTTGGCTGTTCCTGTGACCGCCCGGAAGAAGAAATGGTCGAAACCTACCAAGAAGTTGAAAAAATGAACTGGATTTAAAGAAAGGGTTATTGAAGCTGCCATAATATGTTGGGGATTTAATCCCTCATTCGGTAGATCCGTCGGCTTCCCATTAGATTTCAGATGCCCATGAAACTCTTTTCGACTAGCCTGGAGCATGAGCGTATAATTGTGCTTGCCACACACTGTACAATTATGCTTGGAATGGTGAAGAAAGTTCTCAATTAGAACTTATGGAATACTTCGACGGCTTGCAAAGCAAACCAGAAATCTTTTAAAACAACACTACATTACACATTTTCAGTTTGGATAAGCGGTTTTGTTGATTGAAGGACTTTTAAAAAATACTATTTCAGTCATGTTGTAGCCGAATGTAGTCTAGGTATATCATTAATTTTTTGTTAAATCAATGATGATAAACTTGATACCTGCCACTGAAGGCACCGTGAGCCAAGCAAAACATGTTTCAAGTTTGCTTCGTACTGTTGGTTCTAATGCAATCAGTTTCGTTGTTTCCCAAAGATTGCAGTGCTAACTTTGGAATCTATCCAGTATTTTAAAATAGAGTGTTATTTACCATTTCCATTGAAAATCTGATTTAGTTTTGATGAAGGGACATGAGACCGTTACGATGAACAGCAATACAGTCTTAAAATGCACTTCTCAAAAACTCCATTGGATTTGTACGATAAACTATAGCCCAGAGCCTCCTGGAAACCATCAAAAGCTTCAAGCATACTGTTCAATACTCTTGATGTTTGATTTGCTTCTGAATCGAAACATCACTTAATTTTGAACATTTCCAAAAATTCTACGTTTCTCTCTCTCTCCTCATACATACAGGTAATCGTAACTAAACTCACATAAATCATACAGATAGCAGTTCAACTGGAAATCCCGTTGAGAGATAAAACAATAAACCTGAGTGCTCTTCGATACGAGCTATCTACGTAGCTATCCGGACGTTTTCCTTTTTATTACATCATACATCAAACGTTCTATTTAACAAGAACGTGATCCCATAAAAGAAGTCTCCAAATCAAGGCATTATAGTAGGATCACGTTGATCAGAGAGGACACAAACGTGTCACGTATGCGTGCAAGCTTCCACATCGCAGCAACCTACGCAGCCACTTTCACTTTACCGTTTACCTTCCAGTGCCTACTGTTCCGCCGTCGCTCTGTCAGGAAGTACACGTCACGCCATAGCCCAGGCCAAATCGTTGAAAGAAAAATAAGATCCCTGAGTACATATGTGCCGTAATATTTTCACCGCCACCGTTTGACGCGTGAGTTGCTTTGCCACGTATTGCCCCGTCCACAGGGCGTTTACGACCGGGCGCTATCATATTACAATCCCACGAAGATGGAACTTTTAGTTAACGCTCTGAGTTTGGAGGAAAACATATTCACATTCCACGGTTTCATTGCGATACGGTTTTCGGCCTAAACGGACTGGTTCTGCCTTTCCCATTCAAATGGAACCGCCTCAACCCCGTGCTCACCGCTTCACCAATGTTCGTATTTTACACTGCACGAGATTGCTTTTCCGAGTGGAAAAAATTGCCGAAAGCACAAAAACACAAGATGAGAGAAAAAATCGTGATAAACTACCGAGAAACATACCTAGAGTATATAAATATATATTGTGTAGATGAAATTAGTTTTCGCTTTTTACGTCATAGGGAACATTTCTTCTCTGCAAATCATGCAGCCCAAGGTATGGTTAGTCGAAAAATAAGAACAAAACAAAACTGCAAGCGTTGATTACATGAAGAGCCAAGCTAATACATAATTTACCAGTTAGCCTATTGGAGAGAAAAAGAAGAAGAAGAAACAGAAAACAAATAACCAAACATTTAATGGTAATCCATGTTGCTGTCAGCCGTTAGAAAGAAAATTTCTGTCAAACAAGTAGGGTCATTAAATACCCATACGAAATAAGGCAAAAGAAAAACTTTATGATGCATTGATGCAACCGTACATTTGTAGGACTAATGTAGAATAATTAAAACAAAAATATTAAAAGTAAACAAAATTAGACTCAAACAGAAACTGAAAATAAGACGCGCCCGAGAGCAGAGGAAATAAATGTGACGATAATGTTGGACATAGTAATTTTATACAGCATTACGATGCCAGAGATAAATACTAACTAAACGTACATTTAAAGAAAAGTATATAAATCCACGACGACGGGAAGGCGGGAGTCGAAATTCAATCGGGTGATTAATTTTTAGACAAAACAAGCGGATATTTTTCGGAATTTGGAGATCCAGAATTGGCACGATGTACAATAATTATTTAGTTTCCTATATTGTTATATTACTAGTAACGAGCTTTTGAAATTGAACAAAGACAAAAAAAAATAAGGGAAATTGGCAATAAATTGTTCATTTGATTAGGATTGTAATATATCGGCAACTAGAGGAGAAAATATCAGTAACTTAGTGAAATTAGGTGGTTAATTCGCGAACGATTGAAGTGGGAGGTCAGAGAAAACAAATCATATACACCTACACAGTAAATCCAAAATAAGAAACCAAGGCTGACTTCCTTCGCTAGAAGCACTCAATAAAAAAAATCAACAAGAACGGAACCGAAAGACCGACAACTCACTTCATTTCCAATGCCCACAAGTACAATGACTACAACCAACTAGCGAATTAAGCCTCTGTCGAAGCACGAATAAATCATGATTGTCACTCATCCCCTATTTCTCTTTGGGATTGCCGTTTAGTTTTCGTATATGTAGAGCGTGATGTGTTGTTGTGCTCCTAATTTCGCCATCACTCAAAATAGGGACGGTAAACAGAGCAGCGCGCTCTCGCGTAAATGATGTCAATTAGCAAAGCCCGCGCGCTACTGCTCCAAAGTGTGAGCCATCAATTTATCCCTACAATAGGTCCTCACCGTTTGAGCGGACCAAAAAAAGCGCACGCAAACCTAAATCAAAGGAGCCTAGGCGATTTGGGTAGACAGGCCCAACTTGCCATTTGTACGCAGCAGACCACGAAACCGCAGATGGCCGTTTTCTTTTCTTGGCCGAAAATGATAATCAGAAGAAAACGAAAACAAACAAAGATGACCAAACCTCCAATACTCTACTATCTACCTTTCTAGAGAAACTGTAATTTCTGTCAATGCCAACTAGGATCTTTTCGAAAACAACAATATGTACCAAATTAAGTGGTACAAAAATCACCTGCTCTAGCGCAATCAGAAAACGAGAGTTTAATAAAACTCTAATAGAAGCAGAAAAACAACATCAACTGTTCAGTATTTTTATGGTTTCCCGATACGGATAATTTAAGGTACACACGTATATACAAAATCCATACCACTAGAGCGGGAAAAAAAAGTTCATTATCATCCCCCATAGCCCCAACCCCTACCGACATGATCATCATCGTATTCACCATTCATCATGCACGTAAAAAGAAAACCCACAATAGCACACTAAACATAGAGCCAGGCCAGGAAAAAAGTTAGAAGAAAAGCGCCAGATCATAATAAGCTAAGACCAAGCACAACAAAAAATAACAGAAACTATGGAAGCGAGTGTGAATAAGCAGGCAGACAAACTTCCCAAACACACAATTATACACACAAACATAACACACAAGATTGCAACAGACAGTAAAACGCGCAGCCAAGTGGAAACAGAAACACACAAACACACAAGTCATATGATATTACACTGTACAACCCAGAAAAATCAAGAAAAATTAGAAGAAAAAAAAATTGACAAAAAGAAAGAAAAGATAGTCATAATAAACATATTTCGTAAATGTGCTTTAAATATGCTGGTTTTATTTCATTTCAAATTTTTCAGCACCGGTTATCCGAAAATTCGTTGTATTGTTTTTTTTTTAGTTTCAAGTGATTTCCTTTTGAGGCCATTTTTTGGTAACTCGGCACGAAAAGTAAACGTTTATCCGAAAGCCTTCTCACTCAAGGTGAAAATAGTCATCACCAATTTTCAACGGAGCACGATCATTATTACACTAATTTTCTGGGTTTAGTCTATCTCGAAGGGTTCCAGTGATTTAAGTTTAAAAACAAAGCTGTTGGAAGTCGACTAATGCAGTTCTACTGATCCGGTGGTAGATCTCTCAGAATTTCATAATAATATGCAGTTTTGTTTCCGAATCGTTTATCGAAAAATATTAGACTAGACCGTATTTTTTTATTTCTCAATAAGGGTTAAACTGTGAGTGTTAAGAGGGTTAAAAAAATTCAAAAATTTCAAAAAAATTCATTTCTTATAAATTTATATCTTTGAGCTGTTCAACCGATTTCTTAGATTAGGCGCGCAATTTTTTTTTTACAGATCAAATTTATTAATTTATTTGTCACCAGATGAAAATGTTCATCCCAATGACAATAACGTTTGCATTAAAAAAAAATGAACTTTTTTCGGATGGTGATAAAAAAACACGCTAAGACAGATAATTGCTTTTGATGAATTTCCCATGGAAGGTAATTATTTAAGCTTACTTCCAGAAGTTAACCGGAACATTCGCCATGGCGGACAAAAACATGCGTGTAGGCATGTTTTTGAATTCTTTCTTCGTTTTATTTATCAATTTCTCCTCAGTTTTCGCGACAAAATTGTTGGAGTAGATCTTACGCTTCAGGTTGGCCCAGAAATTTTCGATGGGACGCAGCTGGGAGACCTTTGGGCGTGTTCGCCGACTTGGGTACCACATCGAGTAGTGAGCCGACGCCAGATCCGACCAGAACACCGCGTCTTCTCCCTTATGGTATTTCTTCATGAACGACGCTACTTCCGGCAGGCATTTCGTACTATAAATTTCCCCGTTCACGGCTAGTCTGGAGCGAAAAAAGAGCGGCTTTGACATCCCCTTCTCGCTGATTGTCAGTCAAAGCAGCACATTCTTGGGGAACTTGGTGTATGAAATGAACTTTACCTCGGAGCTCACTTCTTTCGTGGGGGAAGTAAAATACGAAGTGCCCTGCCAGTCGTTGCCATCCAGGGTGAGATAGATCTCGTCGTCCATCACCACCGCCACATCGCGATTCAAATCGAGTTGACCATCTTATTCAGCCGCTGCCGCTGCGTCGCCACTTCCGCTTCCTGACATGTATGTTCATGTTCGCCATGTACTTTTTCACTCTTTGGCCGGTTGAACCGACCTTCCGGCCAAGCGCACGCAGCGATGTAGCCATTTTTCCGTCGATCTACCTCTTCAGCATCCTTTGGAGCTTCTTTTCGCTCAGGGTCGTCGGCCGTCCGGAAACGGGCTTTCTTCCGATGCTCTGATTGTTGTCTAATAATGTCAAGATGTTGTAGATGCCGGATCGGGCGTACCCAGCGTCCACAAAGTACCGAACGATGTCCGTTTTTGACGCGGCGGGGTGCCGTTCTTTGGAAGCGCACACTTCTGAAGGGAGTTACTTCACGGTTTTTGCCATCACGGTTAGAGTTCGACTGATAGAGCTGTCAAATTTTGACTCATGGGTTACTATAATTGATACTGCATGGGTAGTTTTGTCAGTGCGGGTGAAGGTAAACCCATGAAAAACCGGCATTTTTTGTTTCTTTTTTTAATGCAAACCATAGGTGATCCTTGAGTGCCGGTTTATTAAGAAAGATTGTAAACGACGGTTTCGTCGGCGAGTGTTGATGTTCAAGAGACCAAGTAATGTAGAACAGTCGATTTTTCCCTGGAGGAAGTTTTGACGCAAGAAGGGTAAAAATGCGTGTCGAACAGTTTTCGATAAGGAACAAAACTATCAATACTGAGAGATCGTATATCATGTTTTCTATAGAATTGCTGTATACTTGATTGAAATAAAATGGATGTTCTTTTAATTTCTATGAATTAGTACATTTTTCTGACCTGCTTAAGCTTCTATTTGTGGATCATCAGTTTTTATCAGTTTTATCGATCTAAATCTGATAACATATCCTAAATCTCTATTTCAAGTAGATTGCGTCTGTTGATGTTAAATCTTGTCGGCCTGAGAATACGAACATATGTGAATCTTGATTGTTGACTATAACAAACCATAGAACAAACAGAACAATCACGTTGAGGTTCAGTTTTCGATTTGATCTGTAAATAGAACATTGATTTGTTAGATTTTTAAAACAACTTTTTTTTCAACAAACCATAAGATCCAAGGCATTAGGTGTACTTCAAGATAACGTTCAGGTATCTGCATCCATAGGTTCCTCTTTGATTTTGACTCCACTTAGAAGAGCTGCATCTGTAGCGTTATCGCCTTTTGATTTATCAGTGATGAAATCCTAAAAGAAATAGAGATGTTGCAGTAAAATAAGCAATTAACCGAGGTGCTTTATTTGTTCAAAAATGCCATGGGAGCTCGCAGTGTTCGAAAGAAAAACTCATATCCTAAGCTGAGGCGTGACCCCGACTAACAAAAGTCATATAGCAATATTTAGCCAATATTATAAATTCCTACATGTTAAATGTAGGAATTTATGATATTGCATAACCAATGCATCACTTTTCTTATAATTTGCAGTATTAACTGAAAACTTAAAATAAATTGGTACGCCCCTCGCGCGCCACTAGCATGGGAATCAATTGTTTACATTTCTATAGAGAACAACAGTTGTTTATCAGTTACTGATGCATCAAAGTAGTCGATCGCGTTCAGAAACAACGTCAAATGAAACTCGAAAGAAGAAATAAATATTGTGCATAAACACTGAAAAATCCGGAGTGATCCGGTTCCAAGCTAGCTAGAGTGCTGAAGATGCCGAAAAAGACAGTTTGTCGAGTGCTCAAGGAAACCCTACACTGAACGAAGAAATAATATTAAAATGAATAAAAACATCACATAGCTTCGCACAGACAATATTCCCATTTATATTATGTGTATCCATTGAATGTCATGTGAAAAACATATAAATAGCATTATGACACCCCAACACTATTCATTTGATAAAACGATAAATTGTATGTGAACGAAGGTTATATTTGTTGTCAGATGAATTTTATGTGATTTGCACATATGAAAAAAATCAGTGGTTTTCCTGGCAGTTTTTCAAGATGGCGAATCTATGTGGTCAGCTACTGGCGGATTCAGACTTTTGGAGGAATCACTGGAAGTTTTTCAGCGTATGTTTCTTAAAACCATATAAGATAATGAGACAACTTAATCTCTTTATTATTTCAGGGTATGGAAACGTTTCGACGATTTCGTACAAGTTTGAAAAAAAGGAACGTTTCGTGGAATTGTGTGCCATTTTCAAGCACATTGAAGAATGTTATTTATGTTTTCAGGTGCTTAATGTTAAACGTAAACCATTAATCTTCAATCTAAATTAATGTTTTTCTGAAGTCTATTATTCATCGAGCGCTAGCACCCAACTTGTGCGTTGAAAAAAACCAACTACTTACGAAGGTTCCGCTAGCTGGCTCTTAGACATCCTCGACATCTGCGCTGTTAATAAAGGAACAACGCCCAATCCCAAGCAGAAGGGCCACATTTTAAAGAATACTTTTTGTGGTTAAAATATAGAGATCAGGATCATTTGACGATCATTACATCGCTTTCACAGCAATTTAAGCGCTTCCACGAGTTGACATAATTCATGTTGACTCTTTTAGTTGCCCACCAATTATGGTGCATAGAATAGGAGAAGTATTTTACTTTCGTTCAAAGCCTAGTTTTAGTACATACAATTAAAGTTAGATTATATACGAACCAATGCTATATTAAATAAATTGTTCAAAGCGTTGGTTTCATGTTTATATCATTCAACTCAAGTGAAAATAAATTCATTTAAAAACTATTAAAATGTCACTGAAAATGTATTATCTACACTGAACCGAGAAATCATGTAAAATTTATCGGAAAACACATATAGTTTTTTTCCATGTAGGTTTTCACATAACTCCTATGTGAAAAACACATAAACAGTCGAGGGATACTTCATATTATATTCATTGGAACAGTCACATACTTTTGATGTGAAAGGCCAATGACAGTTATTAGTGTTTCTTAATGAAATTCATGTGAAATTCCAATAACAATTATAAATATATATCGATAATAAATTTCATGTGATATTTTAATAGTTTTTAAATGATTTTATTTTAATGTTTTATGAGACATGTCACTTGAGTTGAATGAGAAAATAATGAAACTAAAGCTTTGAACAATTTATTTAATATAATGTTGGTTCTTATACAATCTAGCTTCAATCGTAAGTACTAAAGCTAGGCTTTAAACGAAAGTAAAAGGTTTCACCTATTCTATGCACCATAATTGGTGGGCTACTTAGAGTGTCAATATTAATTATTTCTGCTTGTGGAAGCGCTTCAATTGCTGTGAAAGCCATGTAATGGTCGTCAAATGTTCCTGATCTCCATATTTTTACTACAAAAAATATTCGGAATTTTACGTGAATAATGTCTAGTATTTGGAACAAACTTACACCGGTGCTGCTAATCAACGTTACAAAGTTTCCGGCTTTATAACTTGTGCCTTTATAAATTATTGCTTTAGAAATAGCAACATTACACCCATTTTTAATTATCATAGGTTTGGTGATAATGTCATAGTAACTGAGCAAACGGATATCACTGGTTACAAAATTTCCATCTACTTCAATCTTTGAAAAAATTCCATTCAGTAAATTGTAAAGAGAATTGCAAAGAAGCTTTCACGCATAAAGTAAAACAAATATTCTTACGTGATGACATGATGTGAGCATATTGCTTAAAACTTTTGTGCATTGCTTCGTTTCTGAAGCACATCATCTTTTCTATTGGCCCGGAAGTTCGTATTAAAGTTGGATAGTGCACGACGAAATGATGCTTAGGCTTCAACTCCTTATTAAACAGATGTTTATACAGTTCATGATGTGTTGCGATAGCTTGCTTAAGATATTCAATTTCGATTTCTGTAAATGATCGTTTGAGACACATATCAGTAAGTCTTATTAACGCTTTACAATAGTTCCAAACATCCTCTTCTCTTGGCACAAAGAAGCCCACGATTAACGGAAAATAATGGATCATTGAGCGCATTTCACTAGACGTTAGTTTGAATGATACAGACTTCCTTTTCATTTTAGTATTATACGAATTGGAAATATCGGGCATCCTTTGCAACTCACTATCCAAGCAATTCTTACTAAATGCTTTCCTCTGTTCATTGAAATCTTGAACAGTAAAATATTTTTTCTCGAATATACAATAATCCAGAACTTCAACCAATCCATACTTGCAAATCCCACCACTGAAGAGGTCATGCATCGCATCTACACTCTTATTCTCCGTCACATGAAATGTTGGTAACTCGTTAAAAATTGATTTTCCAGCAATACCTGTTTGACTCTGCTTGTTAATTTCAACGTCCTCGTCGTAATCGTTTCTTCTGCGTATGCAGTCTGCATGTTCTTTAACATCTTCTTTGAGTAGTTCTTTTGGTCTACGACAAAACCGACAATAAAACGTGGCGTTGAATCCACTGGAAAATTGCAACATTGTGTGTACACCTAAATTGTCTCCCTGCAATAAGCACAAAACAATTCTCACATTTACAAATTTTCCTTTGACTTCTAATTGTATTCCTTTTTCTTCCATAGATTTGAAGGTTTCTATCATTACAGTTAGCAGTTTGTTGATGCCAGTATTTTTCATATCCACCTTCTTGATCATCCCTGCTACAAATATATGCGAAAGCTTCGCGACAAACTGGTCGGGTAAGGTTGGGAAATTATAATAAATCCCGCATACTGAGTGTCTATTAGAATGGGAACTTTGTGAGTCGTTTACTTCGAACTCGTCGGCATAAAGCCAAAGTGGAATAATAATGTCTCCTTCATATTTTTGACTTATTTCTTTCCATTTGGATCCATTAACGAAATTAAGGATACTGTCTGAGTTTTGCAGCTTTGCAGTATGTTCCAAAATTATATGTATTGTATCATTTGATTTCAAGAAAGATTTTATTTGAAATTCAATAGGCATCATTATCATATAACTTTTGTTGTTTTCTATTTCTTGATCATCTTCAATATATATTTCTCTGGATACAAGATCTTCGTTTTTATCTATGGTTATTATAGACGGCAATGCTAGACCTCCATTTTTCATCAAGTGATTAAATAGCTTACAGTCGGAACTGATGGACTTAAACATATTCTTCATCTTCGATATGTAACTTTCGAAATAAAACTGTGATTCTGCATTAGGTGCAATCATTTGAAGCTCTTGCAACTGATTGGCTATCTCAGCGAACATAAAGTTTATTCCTCCTTGAATATCATACACGTCTTTTCTGCAAATATTAGCTTTCATATGTAAACTTAAGGTAAATGCTGTAGCTGATTTTTCGATTTGATTCAATTTATCTGACAATCCTCCTCCGCTGTTACCTTCTACGCTGCTTTTCGGCCGTTTGATTTGGCGATCCTCATTGTCGGTCGTCTCTCGATCGGTATCCAGATGTACTGCACTACATTCCGTGGTATTTGATTGATCTGCACTTTTTGGGCTGGTGTGACCGATAATGTGTTTTTTGTATGGATATAATTTAGAGAAAACTTGACCGCATAACGGAACGGTGCATCTATAGCGATAGTTCACAGGAGTCCTATGATGATTTCTTAAATGATCTAAATATAAAACAGTGGTCTCGAAAGACACGTTACAGTGTTCAAACATGCAGGTAATCATGGTTCAATCAAGCGGACACTTCAGTTTGAATCAGGAAGTTCTGTGAGGCGATTTACATTTGCGTATGACTCACGGTGTTCAATGCCGTAGATAGAGCGGCTGATGAAGTGCCAAATAAGCTTTGATATCTTCGAGTAAGGTAAACCAAATAAGTGTGTGGTTTTAATTAGTACGTCGATTGCCCTTGCACATGATGTTAATTCGAAGCAAAAGTCCGGATAGTATACATAAAAACGTCCCGTTAAATTTTCAAGATCTGTTCCTTCGGCAATTAGTTTCGGGGAAATCGGTAGCTTCTTGTCAACATACGATGTGTAAATCGACTGAACCTGCAGAACGAGTTGATCTTTAGATTCCACAAATATGATCGTATCCTCTTGAGCAACACAAATGGTTGGTTTAAATTTCGAACTGGCAACGTTAGGCGGAAGTACGGTATTCAAGCCAAGTAGAAGAGCACACAATTTTGTATCTGAAAAGGAAAAATATGGAATAACTTTTTTGAACTGTTTGCATTCATTTATTTGAGATAGTTACCTTGGTTTACGTTACTACTTGTTAAATATTTCAGCAGTTTTACAGCTGAAGGATCCGTGGCTTTCTTGGCGATGAATAAAGTTATTGCAGCCGTTGCCGATTCAAGCTTCCGCAATCCATCCAAGGAACCAATGCTCAACAATTTGCAATCAATATCAACCTTTTAAGAGAAAAACGTAAATATATCGTAAAAATTGTGGACGATTAACTAGGTTTACTATTTATGAAAGGGTCTAGAAATTTGTGGCAGATTATTTAGGTAGGAGTTGCTTCAAAACAAAGTTGTCCAAGTAATAAGATCAGCACTCACTAGTTGATATCCATGATGAGTCTTGTAGTGCGAATATTTTGAAAACAGGATCAGCAATGACTCCGCGTTTTGAAGGTATTTTCTTCTGATCGGGAAACTGTATGTCCACCTTTCAAGCACAACTGACCAAGGTTCCTGATTCAAGGCCAACCATTCAGCTGCTTCGATAGAAGCCGGATCAAACGATGCGTCGATGCCTGCTGCCACTTGAGATTGCTTACAGTGTTCCTTTTCTTTCACGTCAGTTTTTCGTTTCTTTTGCTTGAGGTTCGAAATTTTGTTGGCGATTTTGCCTCCATGGTTACGCCGTTGGCCGCTTCTGCAGATGAAATAATTTTCCTATGGGAATATATATATTAGAGATATCTACGATTAAAAATATCTCTGACGCACACTTTATGCAAGTATATTACCTTTCGTTCGAACTTGAAGAGACTTGTTACAGCTAGCGAGTAACTTTCCAGATCTTCCGTGCGCAGTTTGTTTTTGTGTTTCAGGTGAAATCGAGCGATGGTTCCGGCAAGCTGAAGTTGATTATTTTCCGATAATTCGCAAATGTGTGCCTTCTCAATAATCTCTTTTCCTTCCTCGCTACTATTCATAAGACACCGGAGCAGATTTGGCGTAAGCGTGATGATCTTCGTATTTCCTGTAGCTTCGTCTTGATTTATATTTTCCTTGGAAAGCTCTTGTCGGTTCAGCCCATCCGCGTTTTCACCAGTCTCGAACAATGAGTTGCAAGTTTCAGCTATTTGCACGCAGATTTCATCGCCGGGTTCAAAATGTGGCCCTTCTGCTTGGAATTGTTGATCTGGATTGGAGGTTATTTCATCATAATCAGCATCTGAGCGCCACGTAGCGGAGCCCTGGCAAGCAGTTGATTCCTCATCAATGCACAATGCTAGCGCTCGAAAAATGGTAGACTTCTGAAAAACATAAATTAAGAACGATATTAAAGATTAATGGTTTACGTCTAACATTAAGCACCAGAAAACACACATTACGTTTTCGCCAGGCATCAATGTGCTCGAAAATGACAGCACAATTCCAAGAAACGTTGCTTTTTCCCAAACTGGATGCGAAATCGTCTGCTGAATACGTCAACAGCTCGTAAAAGTGAATTCCACACCCTGAAATAATAAAAAAGATTACGTTTTCTCTTTATCTTATACGGTTTTAAGCAACTTACGCTGAAAAACTTCTAGTGATTCCTCCGAAAAGCCCAAATCCACCAGCAGCTCACCACTTACATTCGCCATCTTGAAAATACTGCCAGGAAAACCACTGATTTTTTCATATGTGCAAATCACATAAAATTTATCTCACACACACATAACCTTTGTTCACATACAATTTATCGTTTTATGAGATGAAAAGTATTGGGGTGTCATAATGCTATTTATTTGTTTTTCACATGACATTCAATGGATACACATAATATGAATGTGAATATTGTCTGTGGGAAGCTATGTGATGTTTTTATTAATTTTAATATTATTCCTTGGTTCAGTGTATATAATTAGATTTCTTATTTAAATTTCACATATGAATTGCATTTAGAAATACCAATAGCTCTCATTGGCCTTTCCACATAAAAGGTATGTGAGCTGTTCCAATGAATATAATACGAGACCCTCTCTCGAGCTGTTTATGTGTTTTTCACATATGGCAGTTGTGTGAAAACCTACATGGAAAATAACTATATGTGTTTTCAGATAAATTTTACATGATTTCTTGGTTCAGTGTAGGAAACCCATCAGCTGAGTGTGGAAAGAAATCAGCGGACCTACGAAAAAACTGAAACAAGGGATCGTCAGCTGCGAAGCAAAGTGTTGAGGTGCGTTAAAGCCAACCCCGGTCTTTCGGAGAGACTTTCGGTCACGTCTGATGATAACTACCTCAACGTTCATTCGGATCGTAGTCCCGCCGAAGAACCTGTTAAGAATAAGACTCGTGCAGTACTAGCTTCGAAGGCAGGCGTTGTATGTTGATAGGAATGCACCGGTCCACAAACATTCCTCAAAATGAATATCGGCGTTCGTTGAATTGCTGGCAAGGAGCCGAGGAGCTGTATAGAAAGGTGTCTACGTAAGCATTTTGGCCCCTGTAAAAGAGCGGTTGTTCATGCATAGCTATTTGTTCCACTTGGCGACGGTACAAACGGTACAATTAGCTTGCGAGGCTCCTGGAATCGGCACCGAGCGATCCTACGAGCAGGAATTCAACAGCACAAAATTCAAATACGACTATGAAGGTTCTTTTTCGCTATGTGCCGATGGTAATCTATGGGGAAGGGAGACGAACGGCGAAAACTTCACTCCGCTTTCTTGATGATAGATTGTCGGCAACCTTTATTTGCTTACACTTTTTTTCAAACACTATTTTTATTCAAGCTGCGCACGATACGTGAACGAAAAAATTTGACAGATTCGTCGGAACGGTTCTCCCCGAGTGACCGAGTGCATCAGTACGAGTGCATCAAAGTACGAGCATTGCGTCGACGATATGCTATCCAGTGTGGAGGCTGAGGAGGACTACAATGCAACTAGCCGAAAATGTGCGTTTTGTCCATTCGCAAGGAGCTTTGAGATTCGAAACTGGATATCAAATTCCAGCAGAGTCACGACATCACTGCAAGACGGACTGTCACGGAGAATAATATGGATTTGTTTACGAAAATAGCAACGGAAAAGTACTCGGAATGTGGTGGGACACCGCTACCGAACACGTTAACTTTCAGGTTATCACCGAAACATGATGCGAAGCTGTTGCCAAATTTCCTGACGTGTTTGAAAATTCTCCTGCTGGACTTACAATCCAGGAGGCTATTGGGGGCGATTATTGTAGGTAGTCAAGAAGATCAACTCCCCACGGCTACCCGCTGACGAAGATCCCTCCGAACGGTGCTCAGAGAGTCGAGATGATCTCTGATTCAAGACTGCTCACTCCATATACATCTAGACACTTCGGCATTGACCCCCCTTAACACATCGCCACTTCCTATTAAGGTGTTCGACGACCGTCCTGTGGTACTCAAGCAGTCTTGGAAGATGGCCCAGCTGTCACGTTGACGAGTTCTGGAAGAAATGATCGACAAAGCCCGTCGATGTATTGATTGTGGACAACAATCTTCGAGAACTTCAATAGCAGTCACTTATCGCTTCACAATACAAAGCAAAAAAAAAAACTACATGAAAAATCTAACCTAAATTAAAATTGTATGTTCATTTTCCCAAAGGTATTTTATAACATCCTGCAAATAAAGTTATTACCAGATCGAGATTGAACTTCGCTGCGTCGCCGCTGCTTTGTTGCCGTTGGTGTGGGTGCAGACAGCCATGTGTTACGCTGTCTTGGTCTTTGTTTAGTACATTCGTGTTCTAAACGGGTAAGACAACCATCGCCATATTGTTCAACAATGCCTGAGCGGCAATAAGCGGCGACTCTTGGCAGTTGGTGATCACTGTTACGGAATGACCTCGCCTGAAGGAAAATGAACATCTATTTAATTTAGGTTAGATGCATGTAGTTCACGCTTTGTATGTCCTCTTCTATGTGTTGTCCTGTCAAATCGACGGGTATCGATCATTCCCGGAATCAGCATGCAACAATTTATTTCCTGCAGGACGATCGTCGGCCTGGAAGTAACCGGGAGTCAATACCCTTCGATGTATAATAGTGAGCGATCTTCATCCTCGCTTCCTATGGCAATATTCGGAGGAAGTCTCGTCAGTCAACCGTCAGTGATGTATGACTACTACAATAATCGCTCCCAATAGCCCTCCTGGATTAAATCAGCAGAGAAATCAAATACATCAGGGAGAAATTGCAACGGCTTCATCATGTTTTCAGTGTCGCTGAAATTAGCTGTGTCGTATGTAATGTCGAGTACTTTTTCCGTTGCTTGTCATGAAACAAATCCATGTGTCTCCGTGACAATCCGTGCTGCAGTGATGTCATGACTCTGCTGGAATGACTCATCGGATTTCAGCTCCAAAGCTCGCTGTGGACAGAACGCATTTCAGCTGGTGGCTCCTCAGCCTCCACACTGAATGCGTGTCTTCGTATACGCTCTGCTGTGCTCGATCACTCCATGAAGACTATTCCCGGAAATCTGTCAGATTTTCTCGTTCATACATTATGTAGGAATAAAAATGAGATGTTTAAAGTGAAAGTAAATGGAACGCCGACAATCTGTCGTCAGAGGAGGAGTTTTCGCTGTCTTCCCTTCCCCATTAAATCGAGCGCATAACGAAGAATATCATGAATCATGTTGGAATTTTTGTCTTCAGATTCATAATAAATTGGAGCAGTCATTGGTGGAAACCTGCAAATCTGTACGTATGAACAAACAGCAATAAATGAACAACCATACAGGGGTAAGTGCTTACGTGGAGCACTTCTATGTCTGGCTCCTTGCCAATGGGCATGATAATTTTGAGTGTTTGTGGACAGTACATTCCTATCGGCATACGTACTTATAGAAACTGGTAAGTCTTATGTAACAGGTCTTCCGGCGGACTACGATCGAATGTTGTTAGTGGTGTGTCTTGCTGCTTCGCGTGACGATCCCCTTGTTTCAGTTTTTCCTCGTGGAGTCAGCATTTCTTTCCGCCTCAGCTGATGGAACTCCTACACTTCAGATGAAATCATGTAAAATTTATCTGTGGTATTTTCCATGTAGGTACTACATGGCTCATGTGAAAAACATAAACAGTCAGAGGAGAGTTCATATTATATTCGTTGGAACAGTCACATACTGCTGTGAAGGCTAATGAGGATTATTATTTCTAAATGCAATTCATGTGAAATTCTAATAGAGTAATTATACGTAAAATAATATTAAAATTAATAAAGAAGCATCACGCGAAACTCCCACAGACAATATTCACATTCGTAATATGTGTATCCGATGAATGTCATGAAAAACATATAAATGCATTATGACTGCCAATACTTTCATCTCATAAAACGATAAATTGTAACTATGTATGAATAAATTTTATGTGACACCATCAAAAATCAATTAACAACCATTTTCAGATGGCAATGTAAAGTGGTAACTCGGAGAATCACTAGGACGTAGTTGCTAAAACCGTATAGATGAAGCATGATATTTTGTTATTTCAGGGTGTCTTCGCACACAGGCTGTTGACGTATTCGGCAGACGTTCGCATCCAGTTGGGAAAACAGCGTTTGACATGTGTAACTCTGGTGTAATATCATGGACGTAAACCATTGTCTTTAATATCGTTCTTGAACATGTTTTCAGAGTCTACTAACTCAGCGCTAACGTGTGATGATAGTCAACGCTGCCGGGCTTCATCTACGCGTATCCAGATGCTGATATGATGAATAACGTCAATCAGATCAACAATTCAAACGAACCCGCTGATAGCGTAAATGAAAACGAACTTACTGTCATTGTTCGGATGATGAAACGTAAATGAACCGACCAAGAGCACACAAAGGAAAACTACAGGAAATGCAGGATCATCACTTACGCCGTCACGTTCTCCGTAATGTATAGTAGCACGAGGAAGAAGATGATGAGCCTCCGCATTTGCAATTATCGAATGTCCTTTCAGCTTGCCGGGACATCGCTCATTTCTGAACACAAAGTAAACCTCTGGAAGTTACTCGTAACAACAACAAGTCTCTTCAAGTTCAGGTGAAAGATAATATACTTACTTAAGGTATGCGTCAATCTTCAATCGTAGATATCACTAATATATATATGTTCCCGTAGGAAAGATAACAATCTGCGGAAACGTATGTAATATCATTTAAATCATGTAGTACTCGAATATCAAAACTGACGAAAAGGTACTATCAGCAATCCTAAGTGACGTAATTTTATCATTTTCCTTCTATCGAGCAACAGATAATTGACGCTGAATCAGGAACCTTATTGGTCAGAAGGTGGACATCTGATTTCCCGTCGAAGAAATGCCTTCGATATGATCATTAGCTGATCCTGTTTTCAAGATATTCGCTGCAAAGACTCATCATCAGATGTAGCTGGTGAGTGT
The DNA here is from genome assembly GCA_034211315.2 of Aedes japonicus. NCBI lineage: Eukaryota > Metazoa > Arthropoda > Insecta > Diptera > Culicidae > Aedes > Aedes japonicus. Next base: position 15,271 of record JASCZW010010622.1, on the reverse strand, counting down.
GATCTTATTATTTGGACAACTGTTTGAAGCAATGCACAAATGATCTTGCCTGGAATGTCTTCATAGATAGTAGGCCTAGTTAATCGTCCGCAATTTTACTGATGACCCCGCGTTTTCTCTTCTGGGATACGTGCCGTGTGACAGTTCAGCTGAATGGTGCGGAGATCAAACGAGCAACACGAGCGCAACTTTATTTAAAATCCATCAGAGAAGCCGCAGACCAGCTATAATGTAAAGACAACAATTAATTAATGTAATTAAACCAAGTAATAATGCTCAGATCGTGAAGTGCAGACAGTTCAGGACCCATTCAAATATTTTCATACCGAATTGTGTGGCTCTGCTGGCTTGAATACCGTACTTCCGCCCTGTGCCAGTTCAGGTGACCAACTCAGGATGCGATGTTATTAGATCCTGAGATCGGCTCGTTCTTAACAGGTTCGATCGTTTGCATCGTATGTTGACAGAGTACCATTTCCCCAGACTATTGCCGAAGTGAATCTTGAAATTTGGCAGTTTTATCTGACATCTGGACTGCTTCAATGGCATCATCGCAGGGCAATCGACGTGCAATGGAAACCACGCACTTATTGGTTTGCCTTACTCGAGATATCAAAACGGTAACGCTAATCAACGGCGTGTACGTGAGATATGTACAGAACTCGCGATTCAGGCGCTGATGTCGTAACTGATTGAACCGCAGTGGCACCGTGTGACGCTGTAACGTGCTCGGTACTCTTTCTCTTGATCATTTAAGTCATCATGGAACTTCACCAATGAGCCTATCGCTCCATGATCACCGTTCCGTTAATACTTGATCAGGATTTTCTCTGATATGTCCATACAAACACATTATCGATGCACCAAAGATGCAGATAATCAAATACCACGGAAGATGCTGGTATACCGATCGAGGGCGACCAGCTAATGAAGATCGCCAAATCAAACCTGATATAACGGCAATGAAGCAGCCTGATTGTCAGATAGAACTGAATCAAATCGAAAATCAGCTAACAAGTTAGAAATATTTGCAGAAGACGTGTATGATATTCAGGAGAATAAACTTTATGATTCGCGCTCGTAATCAAAAAACTCGGTACTAATGCAGAATCTATTTATTTCGAATTACATATCGAGATGAAGAAGTATGTCAATTCTAATAAGCTATTTAATCATGATGAAAATGGAGAGGTCTAACATTGCCGTCAATAACCGCTAGATAAAACGAAGATGTATCCAGAAATACATATATTGAGATGATCAGAGATAGAAGAGCAACAAAGTTATGTGATAATGATACTGTATTTCAAATGGAAATCTTTCTTGAAATCAGATGATACAATATCAATTTTGGAGCATGCTACCAAGTAAATCAGACAGATCTATATTCATTAATGCGTCAAGTAGAGAAATAAGTAAATCTGGTGTCTATTACTTTGGCACTATGCCATTTGAAACGACTCACAAAGTTCCATTCCACAATAGACGCTCGTATGCGCGGGACAATCTACAGCCTTACCCGACCAGTGTCATTTCTTATATATTGTAGCGAGATGATCAGAGGAGTGGATATGAAGAAATGGAAGCTGTAACAAGCAGAGCCAACTGATCAATGGAAGAATGCAATTAGAGAGTCAGGAAGATTTGTAGATGTGAAGGTGTTTGTGCTTTTGGTGGAGTGTACTGAAATGTTGCTGATTTTTCCCGGATTTCAGCGTTTCAGTATAGGACTCATGAATGAGAACTCCAGAGATGTTAAGACAGACATACCTTGAAGAAGAACATTTGTGGTGAAAAATTAACAAGCAAATAAACAATTATTTAATTTTTAACGAGTTACCTAAATGTGACGAAGAGCAAATGTAGATGCAATGCGGGTGTCATATTCGAGAAAATATTTTGCCATTCCGTTTCAATGAACGAAACTTTGTTAGTAAATTGCTTGGATAGTGAGTTAAAGTGCCCGATATTCAATTCGTATAATACTAAAATGAGAGTCTGTATCGGCCAAATCTAATGAAAATATGTGTAATCAATGAGCTAGCTGTGCCAAGAGGAACTGTAAAGCGTGTAAGACTACTGTGATATGTGTCTCAAACGTCATTTACGAAATCGAAATTGTATATGTAAGCAAGCTATCGCAACTCATGAACTAATAAACATCTACAATAAGAGTTAATTACAAGCATCGACTCGTTATATCAACTGAACTCACATATAATAGATGCTTCGAAACGGCAATGCACAAAGGGGTGCAAACGTAATAGCTCGCATCGCATAAATTGACTGTTTTGCCCATGTGAAGCTGCAATTTATAGCACGTTGCTGAGATGGAATTTTTCAAGATTGAAGTGCCGTGAAATTTATGTAATGATATCCGTTTTTATCAGTTACTGCTGACATTATCCGCCAAACCTAGATAATTAAAGATAGAGTGTAACTCTAGTATGATATAAAGACAGATATAAAGGCCAGGCAACGTTGATTAGCAGCACCAGTAGTTTATTCAAATACTAGACATTATTCACGAAATTCAGATATTTGTAGTAAAAATATGGAGATCAGAACATTGACGACCATTACATGGCTTTTCACAACAATTGGCCTTCCCGCAAGCAGAAATAATTAATATTGACACTCTAAATGTACAATTATAGTGCATAGGGCCGGTGAAACCTTTTGCGCTCGTTTAAGCCCCACAAGCAGCACGATTGAAACTAGATTAATATAGAACCAACATTATAAATAAATTGTTGACTTTAGTTTCATTATTTTCATTCAACTCAAGTGACATGTCTCATAAAACATTAAAATAAAATCATTTAAAAACTATTAAAGATATCATAGAATTTGTATCGATACTAATATTTATAATTGTGGAATTTCACATGTTTCATTAAGCACCAATAACTGTCATTGGCCTTTCACATCCAAAAGTGTGCGAGCTGTTCCAATGAATATAATGTAAGTATCCCTCTGACTGTTTATGTGTTTTCGCATGGGAATATGTAAACCTACATGTGAAAAGAGCTATATGTGATTTTCCGATCAATTTTTGCATGATTTCTCGGTTCAGTGTAGGTGATGCCATTTTCTGGTGACGTTTTTAACAGTTTTAATGAATTTGTTTTCGTGAGTTGAATAGTAGACGCTAGAAACCTTGGCAGCTACGAACTAATTTATTTAATATAGCATTGAGATCGTATATAATCAACTTAACTTTAGCAATGTACTAAAAAACTAGGCTTTGAACGAAAGTAGAATACTTCTCCTGTTCTATGCACCATAGTTGGAATTGGGCAACTAAAAAGAGTCGGCATAGTTGTGTCAGCTCGTGGAAGCGCTTTGAATTGCTGTATGAAAACGATGTAATAGATCGATCAAACGATCCTGATCTCTATATTTTAACCGCAAAAAAGTATTCTTTTAAAGATGTTGGCCCTTCTGCTTGGGATTGGGCGTTGTTCACGCTATTAACAGCGCGGATGTCGAGGATGTCTAGAGAGCCGGCTGGCGGCAACACAAATCGTAAGTGGTTGGTTTTTCGGCGCGCAAGTTAGAGTGCTGGCGCTCGATGAATAGTAGACTTCAGGAAACATTAATTTGGGTTGAAGATTAATGGTTTGCGTTGTAACATTAAACGCCTGAAAAGCATAAATAACATTCTTCAATGATAGCTTGAAAATGGCGCTACAATTCGCACGAAGACGTTCCTTTTTTTCAGGCCCCGATACGAAATCGTCGAAACGTTTCCATGCCCTGAATGTCATCAAGAGATCAAGTTGTCTCGTTTATCTTATATGGTTTTAAGAAGACATACGCTGAAAAACTTCCAGTGATTCCTCAAAAGTCTGAATCCGCCAGTAGCTGACCACATAGATTCGCCAACTGTGAAAAAACTGCCGGAAAACCGCTGATTTTTTTCATGTGACCCAAATCCGCAGGTGAATCTGACAACCAATATAACCTTCGTTCACATACAGTTTATCGTTTTATCAAATGAATAGTGTTGGGGTGTCATAATGCTGATTCATATGTTTTTCACATGACATTCAATGGATACACATAATATAAATGCGAATTATTGTCTGTGCGAAGCTATGTGATGTTTTTATTCATTTTAATATTATTTCTTCGTTCAGTGTAGGGTTTCCTTGAGCACTCGACCAAACCGGCATCTTCAGCATCTTTGCTTGCTTAACTTGACGGAACCGGATCACTCCGGATTTTTGATGTTTGTTGCACAATATTTATTCTTCTTTTCGAGTTTCATTTGACGTTGTTTCTGCAGACGCGATCGAACCTACTTTGATGCATCAGTAACTGATAAACAACTGTTTGTTCCTCCTATAGAGAAATGCTAAACAATTGGTTCCCATGCTAGTGGCGCGCGAACGTACCAGATTTATTTTACAGAGTTTTCAGTTAATACTGCCGATTATGAAGAGAGTGATGCATTTGGTTATGCAATATCATAAATTCCTACATTTAAAATGTAGGAATTTATAATATTGGCTAAAGATTGCTATATGACTTTTGTTGGTCGGGGGTCGCGCCTCAGCTAGGATATGAGTTTTTCTTTCGAGCACTGCGAAGCTCCGCATGGCATTCCTGAACCGATCAAGCTTGCCTCGGTTAATTTGACGGCCCTGCACGGCAACATCTACTATTTCTTTTAGGATTTCGTCGCTGATGATCAAAGGCGACAACGCTACAGATGCAGCTCTTCTAAGTGAGTCAAAAATCAAGAGGAACCTATGGATGCAGATACCTAGAGCGTTATCTTGAGCACACCTATTGCCTTGGATCCTATGGTTTGCTGAAAAAAAGTTGTTTCAAAATCTAACACGATCAGTATGTTCTGTTACCACAGATCAAATCGAGACTAGAACTCTCGACGTGATTTGTTCTGTTTGTTCTATGGTTTGTTATAGTCAGCAATCAAGATTCACATATGTTCGTATTCTCCGGAGCCGACAAGATTCAGCATCAGCAGACGCAATCTCTACTTGAAATGAGAGATTCAGGACTATGTTATCAGATCTGAATCGATGAAAACTGATAAAGGCTGATGATCCACAAATAGAAGCTTAAGCTTGGGTCAGAAAAATGTGCTGGTTCATAGAAATTAAAAGAGACATCCATTTATTTCAATCAAGTATACAGCAATTCTATAGAAAACATGATATACGATCTCTCTCAGTATTGATAGTTTTTGTTCCTTATCGAAAACTGTTCGACACGCATTTTTACCGCTTCTTGCGTCAGGCTTCCTCCAGGAAAAATCGACTGTTCGCTATTACTTGGTCTCTTGAACATCAACACTCGCCGACGAAACCATCGTTTACAATCTTTCTTAATAAACCGGCACTCAAGGATCACCTAAGGTTTGCATTAAAAAAGAACAAAAATGCCGGTTTTTCATGGGTTTACCTTGCACCCGCACTGACAAAACTACCCATGCAGTATCAATTATAGTAGACCACTAGTCAGCAGTCAAAATTTGACAGCTCTATCAGTCGAACTCTAACCGTGATGGCAAAAACAGTGAAGCTACTCCGTTCAGAAGTGTGCGCTTCAAAGAACGGCACCCTGCCGCGTCAAAAACGGACATCGTTCGGTACTCTGTGGACGCTGGGTACGCCCGATCCGGCATCTACAACAATCTTGGCACTATTATCTAGAACAACTTGCACAATCAGAGCATCGGAAGAAAGCCCGTTTCCGGACGGCCGACGACCCTGAGCGACAAGAAGCTCCAAAGGATGCTGAAGAGGATAGATCGACGAAGAGGTGGCTACATCGCTGCGTGAGCTTGGCTGGAAGTCGGTTCAACCGGCCAAGAGTGAAAAGTACATGGCGAACATGAACTACATGTCAGGAAGCGGAAGCGTGACGCAGACGCAGCGGCGAATAGGATGGTCAACTGATTTTCCCGGCGAATCGCGATGTGGCGGTGGTGATGGACGACAGATCTATCTGACCTGGATGGCAACGACTGGCAGGGCACTTCGTATTTTACTTCCCCCACGAAGGAAGTGAGCTCCAAGGTGAAGTTCATTTCACACACCAAGTTCCCTAAGCATGTGCTGCTTTGCCTGACAATCAGCGGGAAGAGGATGTCAAAGCCGCTCTTTTTCGCTCCAGACTAGCCGTGAACGGGAAAATTTATAGTACGAAATGCCTGCCGGAAGTAGCGTCATTCATGAAGAAATACCAAGTGAAGACGCGGTGTTCTGGCCGGATCTGGCGTCGGCCCACTACTCAAAGCAACCGTTGAGGAGATGGAGCGACTGAATATCGATGTGATACCCAAGTCGGCGAACCCGCCCAAAGGTCCCCAGCTGCGTCCCATCGAGAATTTCTGGGCCAACCTGAAGCGTAAGATCTACTCCAACAATTTTGTCGCGAAAACTGAGGAGAAATTGATAAATAAAACGAAGAAAGAATTCAAAAACATGCCTACACGCATGTTTTCGTCCGCCATGGCGAATGTTCCGGTTAACTGCCGGATGAACGCTCGCAATGGTGTAGATTCTTAAAATTCTGCAAGTAAGCTTAATTATCAATGTCTTAGCGTGTTTTTTATCACCATCCGAAAAAAGTTCATTTTTTTTTAATGCAAACGTTATTGTCATTGGGATAAACATTTTCATCTGGTGACAAATAAATTAATAAATTTGATCTGTAAAAAAAAAATTGCGCGCCTAATCTAAGAAATCGGTTGAACAGCTCAAAGATATAAATTTATAAGAAATGAATTTTTTTGAAATTTTTTGAATTTTTTTAACCCTCTTAACACTTCACAGTTTAACCCTTATTGAGAAATAAAAAAATACGGTCTAGTCTAATATTTTTCGATAAACGATTCGGAAACAAAACTGCATATTATTATGAAATTCTGAGAGATCTACCACCGGATCAGTAGAACTGCATTAGTCGACTTCCAACAGCTTTGTTTTTAAACTTAAATCACTGGAACCCTTCGAGATAGACTAAACCCAGAAAATTAGTGTAATAATGATCGTGCTCCGTTGAAAATTGGTGATGACTATTTTCACCTTGGAGTGAGAAGGCTTTCGGATAAACGTTTACTTTTCGTGCCGAGTTACCAAAAAATGGCCTCAAAAGGAAATCACTTGAAACTAAAAAAAAACAATACAACGAATTTTCGGATAACCGGTGCTGAAAAATTTGAAATGAAATAAAACCAGCATGTTTAAAGCACATTTACGAAATATGTTTATTATGACTATCTTTTCTTTCTTTTTGTCAATTTTTTTTCTTCTAATTTTTCTTGATTTTTCTGGGTTGTACAGTGTAATATCATATGACTTGTGTGTTTGTGTGTTTCTGTTTCCACTTGGCTGCCGCGTTCTACTGTCTGTTGCAATCTTGTGTGTTATGTTTGTGTGTATAATTGTGTGTTTGGGAAGTTTGTCTGCCTGCTTATTCACACTCGCTTCCATAGTTTCTGTTATTTTTTGTTGTGCTTGGTCTTAGCTTATTATGATCTGGCGCTTTTCTTCTAACTTTTTTCCTGGCCTGGCTCTATGTTTAGTGTGCTATTGTGGGTTTTCTTTTACGTGCATGATGAATGGTGAATACGATGATGATCATGTCGGTAGGGAGTTAGGGCTATGGGGGATGATAATGAACTTTTTTTCCCGCTCTAGTGGTATGGATTTTGTATATACGTGTGTACCTTAAATTATCCGTATCGGGAAACCATAAAAAATACTGAACAGTTGATGTTGTTTTTCTGCTTCTATTAGAGTTTTATTAAACTCTCGTTTTCTGATTGCGCTAGAGCAGGTGATTTTGTACCACTTAATTTGGTACATATTGTTGTTTTCGAAAAGATCCTAGTTGGCATTGACAGAAATTACAGTTTCTCTAGAAAGGTAGATAGTAGAGTATTGGAGGTTTGGTCATGTTTGTTTGTTTTCGTTTTCTTCTGATTATCATTTTCGGCCAAGAAAAGAAAACGGCCATCTGCGGTTTCGTGGTCTGCTGCGTACAAATGGCAAGTTGGGCCTGTCTCACCCAAATCGCCTAGGCTCCTTTGATTTAGGTTTGCGTGCGCTTTTTGGTCCGCTCAAACGGTGAGGACCTATTGTAAGGGATAAATTGATGGCTCACACTTTGGAGCAGTAGCGCGCGGGCTTTGCTAATTGACATCATTTACGCGAGAGCGCGCTGCTCTGTTTACCGTCCCTATTTTGAGTGATGGCGAAATTGGGAGCACAACAACACATCACGCTCTACATATACGAAAACTAAACGGCAATCCCAAAGAGAAATAGGGGATGAGTGACAATCATGATTTATTCGTGCTTCGACAGAGGCTTAATTCGCTAGTTGGTTGTAGTCATTGTACTTGTGGGCATTGGAAATGAAGTGAGTTGTCGGTCTTTCGTTTCCGTTCTTGTTGATTTTTTTATTGAGTGCTTCTAGCGAAGGAAGTCAGCCTTGGTTTCTTATTTTGGATTTACTGTGTAGGTGTATATGATTTGTTTTCTCTGACCTCCCACTTCAATCGTTCGCGAATTAACCACCTAATTTCACTAAGTTACTGATATTTTCTCCTCTAGTTGCCGATATATTACAATCCTAATCAAATGAACAATTTATTGCCAATTTCCTTATTTTTTTGTCTTTGTTCAATTTCAAAAGCTCGTTACTAGTAATATAACAATATAGGAAACTAAATAATTATTGTACATCGTGCCAATTCTGGATCTCCAAATTCCGAAAAATATCCGCTTGTTTTGTCTAAAAATTAATCACCCGATTGAATTTCGACTCCCGCCTTCCCGTCGTCGTGGATTTATATACTTTTCTTTAAATGTACGTTTAGTTAGTATTTATCTCTGGCATCGTAATGCTGTATAAAATTACTATGTCCAACATTATCGTCACATTTATTTCCTCTGCTCTCGGGCGCGTCTTATTTTCAGTTTCTGTTTGAGTCTAATTTTGTTTACTTTTAATATTTTTGTTTTAATTATTCTACATTAGTCCTACAAATGTACGGTTGCATCAATGCATCATAAAGTTTTTCTTTTGCCTTATTTCGTATGGGTATTCAATGACCCTACTTGTTTGACAGAAATTTTCTTTCTAACGGCTGACAGCAACATGGATTACCATTAAATGTTTGGTTATTTGGTTTCTGTTTTTTCTTCTTCTTGTTTCTCCAATAGGCTAACTGGTAAATTATGTATTAGCTTGGCTCTTCATGTAATCAACGCTTGCAGTTTTGTTTTGTTCTTATTTTTCGACTAACCATACCTTGGGCTGCATGATTTGCAGAGAAGAAATGTTCCCTATGACGTAAAAAGCGAAAACTAATTTCATCTACACAATATATATTTATATACTAGGTATGTTTCTCGGTAGTTTATCACGATTTTTTCTCTCATCTTGTGTTTTTGTGCTTTCGGCAATTTTTTTCCACTCGGAAAAGCAATCTCGTGCAGTGTAAAATACGAACATTGGTGAAGCGGTGAGCACGGGGGTTGAGGCGGTTCCATTTGAATGGGAAAGGCAGAACCAGTCCGTTTAGGCCGAAAACCGTATCGCAATGAAACCGTGGAATGTGAATATGTTTTCCTCCAAACTCAGAGCGTTAACTAAAAGTTCCATCTTCGTGGGATTGTAATATGATAGCGCCCGGTCGTAAACGCCCTGTGGACGGGGCAATACGTGGCAAAGCAACTCACGCGTCAAACGGTGGCGGTGAAAATATTACGGCAAATATGTACTCAGTGATCTTATTTTTCTTTCAACGATTTGGCCTGGGCTATGGCGTGACGTGCACTTCCTGACAGAGCGACGGCGGAACAGTAGGCACTGGAAGGTAAACGGTAAAGTAAAAGTGGCTGCGTAGGTTGCTGCGATGTGGAAGCTTGCACGCATACGTGACACGTTTGTGTCTCTCTGATCAACGTGATCCTACTATAATGCCTTGATTTGGAGACTTCTTTTATGGGATCACGTTCTTGTTAAATAGAACGTTTGATGTATGATGTAATAAAAAGGAAAACGTCCGGATAGCTACGTAGATAGCTCGTATCGAAGAGCACTCAGGTTTATTGTTTTATCTCTCAACGGATTTCCAGTTCAACTGCTATCTGTATGATTTATGTGAGTTTAGTTAGGATTACCTGTATGTATGAGGAGAGAGAGAGAGAAACGTAGAATTTTTGGAAATGTTCAAAATTAAGTGATGTTTCGATTCAGAAGCAAATCAAACATCAAGAGTATTGAACAGTATGCTTGAAGCTTTTGATGGTTTCCAGGAGGCTCTGGGCTATAGTTTATCGTACAAATCCAATGGAGCTCTTGAGAAATGCATTTTAAGACTGTATTGCTGCTCATCGTAAATCGGTCTCATTTTCCGTTTCGTCAAAACTGAACCGAGATTTTCAATGGAAATGGTAACATAACACCTCTATTTTTAAAATACTGGATAGATTCCAAAAGTTAGCACTGCAATCTTTGGGAAACAACGAAACTGATTGCATTAGAACCAACAGTACGATGCAAACTTGAAACATGTTTTTTCTTGGCTCACTGGGTCGCCTTTAGTGGCAGTGTATCAAGTATTATCATCATCATTGATTTAACAAAAAATTAATGATATACCTAGACTACATTCGGCTACAACATGACTGAAATAGTATTTTTTTTAAAAGTCCTTCAATCAACAAAACCGCTTATCCAAACTGAAAATGTGTAATGTAGTGTTGTTTTTAAAAGATTTTGGTTTTGGCTTTGCAAGCCGCTCAAATTAGTATTCGTTGAAGCACTTCCATAGTTCTTAATTGAGAACTTTCTTCACCATTCCAAAGCATAATTTCGTACAGTGTGTGGCAAGCACAATTATACGCTCATGCTCCAGGCTAGTCGAAAGAGTTTCATGGGCATCTGAAATCTAATGGAAGCCGACGGATCTACCGAATGAGGGATTAAATCCCCAACATATTATGGCAGCTTCAATAACCCTTTCTTTAAATCCAGTTCATTTTTCAACTTCTTGGTAGGTTTCGACCATTTCTTCTTCCGGGCGGTCACAGGAACAGCCAACTTATATTTGCCGATATAGAATTCCTGTCCGAGTTTCTGGTTGGTGTCGGCCTTGATGTACGTCTCGTCGTACATAACAACGCACTTTGGTTTGGAAAGCCAGTCCAATTCGGTACTCTCCGAACTTTGTACAAATGTAGTCTGTAACTTCTCATTGTATTGAAATAACAAAATTGATATCTGATCTGCAGTTCATTTGCATTACATTTAAAATTTGGAATTTGTTTTTCCACATTTTAATTATTTCATATGTTTTAATATGGCGATTGGAAGAAATCACAGTTTTGACAAAAAGCCAATTTATCTTCAAAATAACTACTATAAAACTATTTGGTCATTTGGTGGCTTTCCTCAATGCCAATTTGCCGTTTTATGCATTTACTGGAGGCAAAATGGTTTTAAAATGCTTTTCAGCTAACCATAATAAGACAATTCGAATGAGTCCTAAAACGACATTTCAAAACCGTATTTTACGAGTTTATAAAGTTAAAATTCAAACCTTTTGCAAGGAGAAAAACAAACTTTAGAAGACAAGGTTTAAGATCGTTGTAAAGAAGCTGTGTAAGTTCTTATAAATCTGACTAAAATTTGAAACCTACTGGCACCTCTTACTGCCATAATAAAACACATATTGATTTCTAGTTGCTTTCATAATACTTCAATAAAACTTAATAAAGCTGGATGGTTTTGACAATGTTACTTGGGATATGTTGTGAATTATTTTAATGAATACATCTGCTTTTAGTCAGAAACAACACTCTTAGAATTATAGCGAAAGCCGAATTTGAAGAAAAGTAAGTTATAAAAAAAAACATCTGGGCAATGGAGTTTTTTTCTGGCAAGTGGTCTACTATGGTGAAAATGATGATTCTGGTAAAATGGATTTTGGCGAATAATACTCAATGTTTCAATTATACATCGAATGTACTAGTAAGCAGTAAGTTTCTTTGGTCATCAGGTTGCGTGGTATTGGCTCATTATTGTAAATCTTACTTATACCTTCTGGTCAAATATGAACGAGACTTTATGAATAAAACGGTTCGCAGATGACATATCGTCGATGGACTGTTATACGTTTACATGTCAAGTTTGAGCACGATCTGCAATGTAGCTTTTTTTACGGCATTATAAACAAGTCAACCTCTAGTGTATTTTTCGAATTTAACTGTGGAATCAATCGTTGAGGAAAGAATTAAAATTTTTGTTATTCGAACTGTATTCGAACTATTCGATGCATTGAATATGTTGCAGATAGCCTTTAGGAAGCTGCTCTATCGCTGAGACGTGTGTCCGCGCGTCTTGCTCCAAAATTGTTGAATTTTCATCAAAAAAAAAAAACAACGCAAAACTGTTGCTAAGGAAATGCTCACAATGAGTGATACGGACATCCAGCTCATCATAACTGGTGACTAGACTTGGGTCTACGAGTATGACATCGAAACAACCCAGCAATCATCGGAATGGCGCTTTCAGAACGAGCCGAAACCCAAAACCGAGTCAAAGTCGATCGAAAATCAAGGTTATGCTGACTGTTTTCTTAATTAGCCAAGCTGTGGTGCACTCGGAATTCCTTCCGGAAGGTCTGAATATTATATGTATTATTATTCGGGCGTTATGAAGCGTTTGCGTTAGAATATTCGTCTCAAAAGGAAAGAATGGTGTGACAACAAGTCATGGTGCATCACGATAATGCTCCAACTCACATCACGTTTAGTTCGCGATTATTTCACCAAAAACAACGTTAACGTCGTTTCTCAAGCGCCGTATTCGCCTGATAAGGCACCATGTGACTTTTCCTCTTCCCTAAACGCAAATTGCCGCTTCGTGGTAAACGTTTTCAGACAATTGAAGTCATAAAGAGAATTCGAAGAGGGAGCTTAAGGCGATAGCAAAAGAGGCGTGTGAACAATTCTATAGGGAATAAAAAACGTTTGCATATGTGTATCGCCTCCGATGGTGATTATTTTGAAGGTGACAAAATAAATTTTGAAGAATTGTTAACAGTTTGTGTTTTATTCAACCAGTTTCGTTCATAGTTTCATCAAAATCTGTACCCTTAAATAGCATCATCTGTTGGTACTCAGTGTTGTTGCAGCTGATTTTACAATTACGGAGTAGCAACTTCGGTTGGTCAATCATACTCATGGCCATGTTCAATACCTTTGTCGCAATTTGGCATCTTCTAACATCAAAATATCGACACAAAGTCTTGTAGCGTAAGGCGAATGTCGACAAAATGTTTTGACATAGCTCCGCCACATTCCTAGATGTCCTACACTTTGCCAATCGTGATTTAAAATACACACTTAGAAATTATGTATTTTACACGAGATGTAATTCATGTTTGTAAAAAGTCGGGGAACGTAAACAAAGATAACGTGTGAAATTATGTCTTCTGAAACTGACACATACGCAATTCGACGAAAGATGTGTTTGATTGGATTGATTTTCTCGTCTCTTTCAATTCATTCTTATGTTCTAATGGACGCTTGCATGTGTCGGTCTCAGGAGACAGACATTTACATGCCATTTTGGTAGTGTGTAGCCTTTGGAGAAATGTCGATACTTGTTCTTTTCCCGATATAACCATTCTCTGAAAAATTAGAACAAAACCGTTAGTGAATCTCTTGTATATTCCATCTTACATCCTGCTCACATAATACTCGTATTATTGGGACAAGATAACGGGACAAATCAATAAACGAGACTTCCCCGAATCGGAAATAAATATGGTTCTTCTCACTTTGTTTTTTAAAAGCTAGTTATGACAGTGCCAAACAGATTGCCAGACGTGTTTCAAGATCAACAAATGGCAAGGGCCCATCCAGTTTTGCAAAATAGAAGGCTTAGGGCATCTTTAACGGTGGTCTGTATTTGGAGCAACTTTATACTTGATTTGCATCAGCAAAACTTGAATAGAACCAGCTAAAATGGAGCAACTTCGCGTTCTCCGCACCTGTGTTGTATTTCTTGTTGTTAAATCCGCCAACACCTGTCATCCTGTCAATTATTGAAGATCAGAGATCAGGAGTAGTTTTTTCAGAGATCGGAGATTTTTCACAATGTTTTTGCCATGGGTTTGACCAAATCATTGTTACTGCCAGATGAGCGTCGGTAGCAGGCAACGAGAAATACTTGCCCTTTCGTTTGACTGAAGGTGGATGTGTGAATGCATGAATTTCATTAAAACGCCAATCATGACAAATCCATCAATAAACCGATTGTTCACTTTGAAAACATTATTACTTTTCATTTCCGAGCAATCGAAATACTATTTGGAATTGGAATTAGCCATCAAATTAGTAATGAAATCCACCAGAACCAGAACCAGACCATGAAATAGTCAGCATTTTCCGATCGAGTCGCTGTAAAAAACTAAAAGAACCATTTCTTATCAAGGACTTAAATGAATAGCAATTTGCAGGCACTGGGAGCAACTTGAGGTAATGATCATCATCCGAGGCAAGCAACACCACTTTCTGTCTAGCGCCAGCATCACCCGCAACAAACACGGCAACTTTTCGACTCAAAAGCTGAAATATTACTCATTAATTGGTATTATCAAGCAGCGTGGAACTATATTTTTTGTGTTCCAAATTGCTGCAAGGATAGATCAAAACATATACTAGTTTTAAAATGATTCAAAATAGATCCGGTATACGGTAAAAATTTACAACACCGGTGCAGTGGTGATTTTGCGTTTGGTCCATCCACGATTTGGAACACCGTTGAAGATGCCCCTTACATCTTGAAAAAAAACCTTGTTTCCATGAATTAATGCATGTATTTTTTTTGAATCCGATATTGTTGTAAGTAAACGCTCCGATTGATGTTAAAACGCCTCAACATGTGTCGTTCACAAATCCTTATTTTCCGACTGGCTTTAAAGCAAAGATTAAAATAACAAGCATTATTCAACGCAACAAGAAGGAAGAATTTCCTCAAATTTCCTGTTGGGCCAAAGTGAACCACTCATTTTTTGTTAAATTCTAGCTTCAGTATAGGATTCTTAATGTTTCATTGGAAATATACTCTTGCTTTAATTCAAGTAATCTACCCCAAACGTTATGGAAAAAGTATCGGAAATTTGAAGACATTGAGACAAGCTGAAATTAAACAAGATATTCTGTAGCAATAAACTGTACATACAGCTGGTCAAACCGATTATATTTTAGCTTTT
>JASCZW010010621.1:0-35778 GCA_034211315.2 Aedes japonicus | reverse complement strand
GGGCTTACATACTTTGGGACTTGGCTGGGAGAAATTTATTACTTAGTAAAAATATATACTGGACGAGCTCTTGGCTAATTGAATATTAAATGCAACGTTGATGTTCATGTAGTGAATTTTCTTCTCCTAGTTATGCGGACCAGAATATTCAGCATTACATTGTGACACTACATTATTATGATGCAACCAATATGTGCTATTTTCGGGTTGCATCTCTTCTAATTAGAACCAAAGTTATAATTTTGATGTTTAAGCCTATCGTTAGACAGTTCAGACTGTAATATAATTTTACACATGCATTATTAAAATGAGAATTGGCGTTGAACTTTTTTACTGATCTTGGTTTTATATTGTGGTTCCTCCAGAAGTAAAAACCTTTTGGAAACTGTTTGTTTTTTAATCACACTCTTTAAAATAATGAATTTTTACTTTCATTTGGATGTATCATAAAATCTTCATTTCTAACATATACATAGTTAAACAAACAAGTTTATGGCAAGTCATAATCCATAATTGCATTAATTTCTGAAATATGTGTCGTGCCTTCAATTCTGTAACTGTCAAATACGTGAACTTACCTGACCGTCTCCTTCCAGCATTAGCGTTGTGCAAATCTCTAAGTCGATTTCACACTTCGTTATGAGTTTATCCTGAGTGATGGGAGATAATGCAAAAACAAAAATGTGATAAGCTTGTTAGTTGGCTATTAAAACACATTTACACGGAAAAATATGAATTTCAACAAGCGGTATTTTCCTCGTTCAACCACAGCCTCAAGTAACATTCCTACTGCCTTTCAGCTTTTGTTTAAATTTATGAGTGTTTTATTATTGCAATAGACATGTTAATTTGTGCTAAATGAAAGCAGCTTTCAATTATGCAAAAGATGTAACGTTAATAATTTTACTTTAGGTCGTTTTTATAACCTTTAATAGTAAGAAGGTGAAGTCTAAAACAGTATAGCTTTAAAACATATTTGAAGAAGAACGCTATCCATTCATAGAAACCAATAAGTAATTCAATAATAAAGCTCCTTCATATTTTGTTTAACAGAGCCATGATAAAATATTGCATAAGCACGCTTTATCATTATTAAAACCATCACTAAGCCTTTGACTCTGACGAGAGCATACAGCATTTACTGTAGCATTTTACACTACATAAAATCTATGATAAAGATGCTCTACCAATGTTGTCATAGAACAATAAAACAAAGATTCCCCACCATTGTGTCCCAGTTATTTTATCCTTTTGTTTCCGTGCTACTTGTACCTGCCCAGCAAGCTGTGGTCACCCATCTGCAGCTTCGTTCCTGAAAGGGACTACAGCAACTACGATTTGGCTGATGTCGCAACCATGGAGCAGCAACTGATACCTGAAATAAGCTACCTACCTAACCCTTCCAAACGATAATGCACCCATTAACCTCGAGCTAGCCACGAGTAATTGGCGCTCCACGTTTACCAAAATCGAAAAATTAAAACAATGTTAATTACAATAACGGACATCGGCTCCGCAAAAGTGTTATACACGCCCTGAGCCTAACAAATAAAACGATTTGATTAAAAAAACAAAATACAAATCCATCGCAGAGCAACAGAATAAGAAAAATGAAAAATGTGCGATTAAGTGAAATAATTAGCAAAACGTATTGAGCATTCTGAATAGTAGTTTGCCAACTATCCTTCAATTAAGGTCGTTTGAAAAACTAGAACATCAGTCGGTCTCTCATCCAGATGGAATTATCATATACCGCATTGCTTTCCCGTATTCATTCGTATAAACTTTCTTAGTCCTTTTATGTAGCTTGAACTGTCAAAAATTTCTGACAGCAGCTTGGTTACCATTTAAGCTGTTTGACAGCTAAACGGTCTTGCATAAAGCAAATTAGCGTCGCAAAGAAACATTTTAGCCTCAAAAATTATTTAAACAAATGCCATTTGAAAACGTCATTTATTGATTGATGCTTTCGTGAAAACAAAACAGAATTTTCAATAATGGCTCATCGAATATCAATGTTAATGCTGCCGCTATTTTCATTTCATTTTAATGCAGGTTTATCATTTTCACATAATATGATATATTTTTTTCGGCACGGCTTGTTGTCGTATGGCAGTCAATGTGGGATAAATAAGAGTGACTGGGCAACAGTTATCTGCAACGAAGAATTAAACTTTTTCTTAATATTTTTTTAGAAAGTACATCGTATTTCGGTACACAGATAAAAATAAACATTGAATTTTCTGCGTTATCAAGTGCACATTTCAAGTAAATTTAAGCCAGATAACTCCTGAATCCAACCTGTTGTATGAAAGATTGTAAATATTGTTGTATGGCGCATGAAAAATTGCTAACAATTTTATTGTTTACGCCTTCTTTAGCTTATATTTAAACTGGGGATATTTTACACGCTTATTAAAATTAATTATTTTTTTCTGTGTAGCGCACCTAGTTTTTCAGCTCTTTTCTAGCACTTGAAACAATGAATTCAATTTTGCACTTAAAATTTGCGCACTGTAGGTTGAAACTAGTAATAAATTATTATAAATCAAGCTGAGATAAATATTTCACTTTAAGAATACTGACGTTTTATTTGACATGGGTTAATACATTTTTTTACCGAGATTATTTTAGCTGAAATAAACAAATGAATTTGTTGAGAGTGAATTGAATTTATGAATACGATTGTAATATGAATAAAACTGTTTTGAGTGATTTTGGCAAGCGTCTAGTGGAAGTGGCACGAAAGAGGCTTTTATAGATGTCAAATTGCATTTATTGTAGTTTTCATATGGTTTTCAAACTGCTTTTAATTCGGTCATAATAAAGTCTTTTTATTTTAATCCAATCTAAAACTATCTCTAAAATATACCTCTCAGAACCTCTGCCAGGGTGAGTCAACTAGGCGCATTTTAGTCTTCATGAGGTTTTTGGGGATTCATTAAAGACAAGTAAGCCTTGACCAGAGTTTTATAGATGCCGTTTTATAACATACTTGTAGGAATTCATAAAACTTTAAATGTTATCTGGGAAGCCAGTAGGGGTAAACAACGAATTTGTTTACAACCTTCATGCGCCATACAACAATGTTTGCAATTTTTCATACAACTGATAGATTTAAGGCGTTATCTGGCTTAGCTTTACGTGAAATATCCCATTATTTTCTGCGTTCTAATGCACATAAAGGGTAGATTTGGCAAAAAATAATGGGATATCATGTTAATTTAAGCCAGATAACGCCTGTATCTTGTTGCACGAAAGATTGCAAACGCTGTTGTATGTTGCATGAAAGATTGCAAACAATTTCGTTGTTTATGCCTGCTTTGGCTTGGAACTGAACGACGAAAAATTTAACGCGCTTGTTAAAATTAATTATTTTTTTGTGTATCGCAGAAGCATTGACCACATAATCAATAAAAAGAACATAAAAAATACAAAAAAATTCCATCACTGTCCGACACTCCGTTACGGCAAAAAAATTTTGCATATAAAAATTATTAAACTATCCATAAAAATATTGAAAATTGTTCCATGAAAAACGCATTCTTAACCCATAAGACTCTGGTGAATATCCATGAAAAAATAGAAATGATCCATAAAATTCATCCGTCTGATCCAAACTTTATATAAAATTTAGCAATAAAATGTTAAATATTTACCGTTTTATGTCTGGGGCATGATCGTTAAAATCCAAGAATAACTCATGCACATATTGTAAATGATCCATAAAATGTTCAATAACGATTCTTAAACTTGTAAAATTGATCCGTAGAATGTAACCTTTGTGCAATAAAATGTATTCGCATCTTTCCATAAAGAAATTCAAATGTTCCACAAATGAATTTTCAATGATCCATAAAATGACGAATAATGAACCAAAACCTTATATAAATAGTTTTTCAGTATAAAGTACATAGTATGTCAGTTGATTTAAAAATTGCTTGTTTTTTTGCGTCCATTTGTCTTTAACTCCCGCTCAATAAAATCTTCTCTGTTTTCCTTACACAGGAGCAATAATTATTAGGCCAGCAAAAATAAAAGCGAATTGCTGTAATAAAATCAACACCAAGCAGCAAATAGTGAACATGGCAACAGTAAATTAAAATGTATAGATGTAATTTTTGTAAAATTTAACAAACTTTTTAGGACACCTTAAATCAAGATTTTGGGAAATTGCTGCTTTTGCTGAAAACGAACGAAAACGTGCTTAAGCGCAAAACACAGAACTCAGAATTTCTTATATATCAGGATCCACCGAATGGAGATCATAAATAATAGTTACCGAGTGATTGCAGTACTTTTCATTTACATAAATATATACACTATTATATAAATATTTCATGGGAATGGGAGGGACCACCAGGGCAACCTGAT
This sequence comes from Aedes japonicus, assembly GCA_034211315.2. Taxonomy (NCBI): domain Eukaryota; kingdom Metazoa; phylum Arthropoda; class Insecta; order Diptera; family Culicidae; genus Aedes; species Aedes japonicus. The sequence continues at coordinate 31,404 of JASCZW010010621.1, read as the reverse complement.
TGAAGCACTCTGGATGGGGAGATTAGATAGCTTGCTCTTTTGACCAATTGTTCAATCTTGTGGTTGGAAGGAGATTCTTTATATCCCTGTGGAGACGTATTAGTGATGTTGCCTATCGATCCACCCAACCCCTTTTTGGCCCTTCATACAATGGCATGATTAGGATAATCAGTGGTTATTAAAGCTTGATCAAGTCTTACAGCGAGGAGAGCTCAATGCTGTCTGATTTAGTATCCGTGCTACAATGGGTGGTAGTACATATCATACATACATATCATACATATAGTACATAGTATATTAGCTTTGTTCGCTAAACCATATGGTATGCCTGCATTGTTCCAGTTTGGGGCACTATTTTTTTATATTTTGTTCTCTAAAGATTGTAAAATGGATCCCTATCTGTGTTAGTAACATATCCAAAACCATCCAGCTGTATTAAATTGAATTCAAGTTCTATGCAAGCCACTTGAAATCAATGTGGTTTTATTATGTCAGTAAAAGGTGCCAAAACGTTTCAAGGTTTAGTCAAGCTTATGAGAACCTACACAGCTTCTTTACAACAATCTTAAAACCTTGTCTTCTAAAGTTCACTCTTATCAAAGGTTTTTATACTGAGTTTATGAACTCGTAAAATGCTGTTTGGCAATGCCGTTTTGGGACTGATTCAAATTTTCTTATTATGGTCATTTAAAAAATCATTTTAAAACCATTTTGGCTTCAGTAAATGCATTGAACGGCAAATTGGCATTGAGGCAATCGTTTTATAGTAGCCATTGTAAAGATAATTTGGCTTTTTGGCAAAACTGTGATTTCTTCCAAACGTCATATTGAAATATATGAAGTAATTGAAATGTGGAAAAATAAATACACCAAATTTTAAATGCAATGCAAATGAACTGCAGATCAGATCAGGCTTTAAAGATGCATAGATGAGGTGTTGGTGGACAAAATAGTTTTGAATGTATTGTTATCAATAAAGTCGGGAGGACTGCTATACGGTTGGAATAAAACTAAAATTGTCACTTGGGTACTCAGATTTAGTGACATGTTCGTTCTTTCAGGTATCCAGATATGGTATTGCTCCTTAAAAAGGATTGCGGAGTTTTTGCGGAGTTTATGAAGAGCCGTATTGAGAATCGTAGAACTAAGACAGCAGAAAGTTGTCAATGTTCTGACAATATGGCGTAGATTAAATTCCAGGCAAACGACTGTTTCTTGCAGTTAGGTCCGAAGAGCGGTAGTGTCTGTCCGGCATAATTGAATTCAAATTTTCTGAAATAAAATCTTGTTAAGTCTTCAATTTGATCAGTAGTTCTTTATGTGCATACAAAATTTCTTGACAAAATTATGTCGCAGTTGCTAGGATACCAGCAAAGATCATCCAATAATGTTAATGTTAGTTTGATATGAATCGTTTTTTTGATGATTATGATTTGTTATACAAACTATCATAGATTAACAGCAATATTTTTATTGAACATTTTCAATAATTTATGGATGATATTCACATGTGTTAAGTGCACAAATGTAACATTCTGTGGATCAGTTCTGCAAATTTAAGGAAAGTTATTAAACCTCTTAAGGGTCATTAACTATATGTTTATGGGTAGCTCTAACAATTTTATATATCATTCCCATGATTGGTTTCCCATGGGAATTCCCATGGTACATTTTTTGATATTTTATTACTGAATTTTGTTACAAGTATGGATAGAATTGATGAATATTGGGGATCATTTCTATATTTTTTATTTTTTTAAATTTTCACTAGAGTGTTACGGGTCAAGAATGCATAATTTATGAAATGATTTTCAATATTCCATGCATCATTACTTCAATTTTAAAGTTGCAAACTTATGGCTGCCCTCCGCTACATAATAGGAGACGCAATACATGCTCGCCCGGACTCTTGTTTTCTAGACTTCTAAATCACTGAATTGATCGATTATTTGATACTTCAAGAAGCTTGAAAAACAATTTTTACTGCGCATTTCAAGAGCATTATAATATACTCTCATCTCAACCACTGGAAGATCATAATATCTTACACAGAAAAAAAAAAAATTTCAAGAAGCGCGTAATATTTCCTCTCGTTTAATTTGAACCCAAAGTAGGCGTCAACAACGAAGTTGTATGCAATCTTCCATGCACCATACAACAATGTTTGTAATCTGTCATACAACAGGCTAGATGCAGGCGTTATCTTACCTTAATATACATGAAATATCCCATCAATTTCTGCAAAATCTTGCATTCGCTTTATGTGCATTAGAAAACGCATAAAATTCAATGTTTCTTTTTATCTGTGTAGAGAAGGATAATTTTTCGCACACATAATGATCATTTCTTGCCATTGGTAGATAGTATTAAAACTATGGGATTTTTAAATCTTAATTCACAACGATACATAAACTTTAGAACATTAAAAAAAGTTTTTGTATTTACCAAAAACTTTGCCCCCTAATTTAACGTTTATTTTGAGAGGAAATAACGTATTGGTAAAATAGAGTATAATTTCGTAGTTTTCATTGAGTATCAAGTTAAATATGTAAATGAAAATATACATCATCGTTTCGGATTTTTTTTTTTTTCAAATAAGACGGTGTTTTGATTGTTTTTCCACGTTAATTAATGCTTGATGATTGCCCAAATTTTTTCGATGGAATGAAAATCTAGACAATTCGGATGACTGATAATTTTCTCAATACGATTCAGATTACTCTGCTCATGCCATTCTAATGTCTGTCCACTTTCAATTACGGACACTTTGCTTTCAGTATAGATTTTGAATTATTTCACGGATCGCTGAAACATTTCAGTTTCAATACAGCTAAAACTTTCCACTTTATTTCATGGTACAACATGTTTAAATTCTTGTTACATTCAGTAAAATTGCGGCCAATCAAGTGGAAGTACCTGAATACATTTCGAACGAACGGCAGCAAAATACTAATTTATCGGTACATGATCTTGCCAAGAAACTAAAATTATTGAGAAGTACCGTATTTTGTATTTGAAATCATTTTAACAGCGTTTAACTGTGGATCAGAAGATTCGAAGTGAAACAAATCGAAATGTATGCTCTTGACAAATGGACCAGAAGGTGGTAGCCACTGTTGAAAACAATCCCAATCTTTCTGTGAAAAATGTGGCTCGAAAAGTTGGGAAATCAGAATCATACGTACAAAACATGAAGCGGAAACTAGGACTGAAGGCGTACAAAGTGAAAAAAGTATCGAACCGTGATGACAAGCAAAATTACAATGCAAAAAGTCGTGTTAAGGAGCTTAACACAAATATTTTGCAAACATTCTTGTATCATAATGGACGACGACACATACGTACTCGAAGACTTTAAACAGCTTCTCGGGTCTGGTGTTTTTCATACCGCAATTCGAAGGAACGCCTATGTCAAGTATTTCAGGATAAAGAAGGTGTCCAAATTATCGAAGAAGTATTTCATTTAGCTGGCCAAGTGTAGTTGTGGTCGAAAATCTGAAAATTTTGTCTCTGCTGGTACGAGAAAACTATCCTATAAAGTATAAGGTACAAGAGGTCAAATACATGCCAAAACAGCCAATCCACCAAACTGTCCAGAAATTCGCCAAATAGAGAAGTACTGGGCTCTAGTTAAACAAAAACTCTTCGAGGCTAAGAAGAAAGCAAATGAACCGATGATTTCAAGAGTAGTTGGAGAATCGTCACGATGGTCGTATCTGAGACTGTACCACAGAAAGTTCAAAAATTTTAGAGGAAGAAGGATTAACACCTTAATCAACCGTATTATTTTGAAATAAATAATCGGTTTTGTTGAATTATGGGTAAGTTTGTTTTTTTTTGTTATTTTGATGTCCGAAATTTAACGTGGACAGGCTTAATAGTAATATATATGATTCAAAATTTATTTTTTCCAATAACTACAGCTCATTTAACTGTTACTGTTTCGATATGTTTTTTAAATTGTAGTGTTGCTTAATTTTTCTCGACAAACTACTGATTGAACAAAGGAAAACTCGAGGAAACATTTCCCTTAGTCTATTAGTTAAAACCAAGATTGAAAACCAAAACATTTTACTCCTCTCACAGAGTAGGTATGCATGTATGTATCTATACAGAAAGTCAGCACTCTAGCTTGGGCTTTGCCCTGAATGTGGTTACACCTAATAGAACGGTCCCAATGTGCTCTCGTTCTAAATTCAGCATAAATACAGCAATGTGAATGAACAAAAGGGATTGAACAGAACCGTAAGCAGAGGCACCTACGCAAAACATGTTGGGGTGGGAGAATAACTATTTCGAATTCAGTATTTAGCTCTCCGCTGGGTGGTTCGTTTGAGAACGGTTATTTCATTGTAAATTAATTAATTAAATATGAGGTCATGCAGCATCTATTGATTTTAAAATATGGGAGAGTAAAATTCAAACAGCCAAAAATGTTTTGCAATTTTAAGGATATTCTGTATTCATCGTATGGTTGATGAATTGATCAACAGTCCTATAGCCAGGCGTAACATTAGTACGAAATGCCATCTCTGTACTCGACACAAAATTGACGTTTGTTGATCACTATAATAACATATTACATAAGGCATACAACATGCTAGGGTTAATTGAAAGATTTAGCTTTCACTTTAAAGATCCAAGCACAATCAAATGTTGTAGAATGCACATGTGAGTCTTGAATATTGTAGTATAGTTTGGGCTCCATATCAAGATACTCATGCAACACGTATTGGATGAGTCCAAAAACAGTTTTTATTGTTTGCTCTACGTAAGTTAGGTTGGACGACCCTACCATCCTATGAGTCACGATGCATTATAATAAATTTAGATGAGCTTAAAAAGCGAAGAGAGTTTTCAATGATTGCTTTAAGAAACGACGTTACTGCACAAAAAATGAATACTACAGAAACATTAGAAAACCTAAACTTACATTCTTCCACTCGTGTTCTGAGAAATAGAAATTAAAGGGCGAACACGAAATTATTAAAAAATGTCATTCAAATGTTTTAAAACGAAAAAAAATGTTCAATCGTACAAGCTCAACAGTGTTTCATCTTACAAACATGACGCCATAAACACAAAACATCAAAAAATTGTTTCACTTTACGATTTGTTTGGAAATGCCTTTGGATCATAAAAATACACAAAAAATGCTAGCCAACGCAAATGTTAACCTTTTGAAATCGATGGGAAAATTCCACTTACTAAGCACAAGAAATAATTGCTGTTTTAATTAATCCACCACTTTCGAACAATGAAACCTGGAAGAGCTATATCGAGTGAGTGTATTCACTCCAAAAGCAAATGAAAATTGATGAATTGTAAAAAAAATTTGGTTAACACTTGTCAGCGCGATCGAGTTGTCACTATGAATGCCAAAAGTGGCACTGTTCCATCTTACAAGCCGTTCCATCTTACAAGCCTTTCCTCTATTTACTTCAAAAATCAAAAGAAAAGTTAATCGATGGAGCCTTGAGTGAAAAATTGAACGCATTTTCGCTTGATGCCCTCCATCAAAGTCTTTACAGTGTCATCCGGTACCAGTTTCTCGGGTTTTTTTCCATTTTCTTAACATGTCCTTCTCGTCTTTGACTGTCTTCTTGCTCTTCCGAAGTTCCCGCTTCATCATTGCCTCAGTACTGCTCCACCGGGCGCAGCTCCGGACAGTTTGGCGGATTCATGTCCTTTGGAACAAAATGGACAGAATCGGCCTCATACCACTCAGGACACTTTTAGAATAGTGGCATGATGCCAAATCTGGCCAAAATAGCGGAGCTTTGTCGTGCTGCTGCAAGAACGGCAAAAGGCGCTTCTCGAGGCACTCAGATTTGTAGATCTCGCCATTTACTGTGCCCTTTGTCACGAAAGGCTCACTCCTCAGTCCGCAAGAGCAGATGGCCCGCCAAATGAGATATTTGGAGGCGAACCGCGACATTTTCTTCTTCTTAAATTTGTCGTCCACATAGAACTTGCTCTTGCCGGTGAAAAACTCCAACCCCGGAATTTGCTTAAAATCGGCTTTTATATACGTTTCGTCGTCCATCACACAGCAGCCATATTTTGTCAGCATCTTCTCGTAGAGCTTCCAGTGCCCGAGTTTTAGCCGTCGATTGTTGCCGCTCATCGTGGTTTGGGAAGTTCTGTACCTTGTATGTATGTAGTCTAGCTCTCTTCTTTGCATTCTGGACGTAGCTCTGCGACATGCCGATCTTTTAGCCAAATCACGGCTTGGAGACGTTGGGATTTGCTTTAATCATCCGCTTCACCTTCTCCTCCGTCTTTTTGTTCTCCGGTCCCGGTTTTCTTCCAGATCCTTTGCCGTGGTCCAACGTCAACCGCTCCTGAAACTGCTTCAACACTCTGGAGACGGTTGAATGGTGAATGTTCAACATTTTTCCCAACTGCCGGTGCGACAGGTTAGGAAATTCCAGGTGTTTCGGAAAGAATTTGTTCTCTCGACTCGCGTTGGTTTACCTCCATTTTCGTTGAATCGAAAACACGACTTCGAGTTTGACAGCATGTAAACAATACACATCAATGAGAAAGTGTGCAAAATTTGGTTGATTTGATTGATGCCCTGTTGAATGTGTTGCAATAATTTCGTGCTCGCCCTTTAGTTTTTTTATTAACAATCATAGAACTAATTAAACAAAGAACAGGGCCACTTATAAGAATGATGTCAAACAATTGATGTAACAATGAACAAAAACACGCTTAAAAAAGTTTTTTTTTGCTAGTTCAATGATGTAATCTGGTATGGATAAATAAACATGTGTAAGTGTATCTTGTTTTAGAAATGGTCTCTTTTGATTAACGACAAATCAATAAATGAAATGCAAAATAAATAAATAAAAATCTTGTAAGTTGGACATGCAATGTTTATACTCATAATAAACAATGTCAAACAACGAATGAAAAAATACCTATTCCTGAAATTTTTCTGGAAAATAACTGGAGAATCATGAAACGTTACAGCTGCCCTGCGACACGTAACTGCAACTTTTCAACTTTGCTTCACACAATTTTTGGATGTACCGACATCAGCTCTATGGATGAATTTGACATCAATTCTTCGCTTCCTGGATTCCATCCCACTTCCTGTGATGGCACTAACTCACTAAGACGTTACTCATCTGGTAAGCAAAGCACGCAGACGTGACGATCCATACAAAAAAAATTGAAGCTCCATACAAAAAACGTGACAAGGTGGGGGTGGGGGGGCTTATTAAACGTCAGTTTTTGCGTGACGCAATTAATGGACGTTCCCTAACAAAGAATCCTCCAGTGATTTGATTATTGTTTGTGGAGATTACAACCAGCCACAACTATCTTGGACGAATTGAGAACTCTTCTCCACTGCCTACTGCAGCTGCTAGCCTGATCGATGGTCTCAATCTAATCAAAATCACAACTATCTTGATAGAGTGCTTGACCTTATATTTTCCTTCTGAAAATGTCATCAACGTATCAACAGCTGTTGTTGCTTTGCTGGCCGTTGAGTTAACCATCCTCCATTGAATATTTCCGTTCCTATTTCTCGCAGGCACGCTACTGCTCCTACACGATGTGAAGAATGACCTCTAAAAAACCGCCGACTTGAATTTGATTCACTAACTGAAAACCTGTCCAATATGAACTGGACAGAAATGCTGCAAGTGACGCATACCGTCTAATGAATGCCAGTCTGTATAAATCACATGTTATGCGTGTACAATTGGCTTGCATAGAAATCCAAAAAGTTTCTGAAGTTAGCTTCCATTCCGTCAAATGTATTTTTACGAATCAGAATCATTTTCAGCTGAAGAATTATGCGAGTTGTTTGCCAATTTCACGTCGGTGTTCTTTGCTGGCCTCACCTTTAAATAAGAAGCTGAAGTGGCAACTTTTAATTTACCTGCTGATGTATTTGAACTGGACACGTTTTCAATCACTTCAGACATGACCATTACTGCTTCTAGGAAACTAAAAAACTCGTATTCCCCCAGGCCTGATGGTGTACCGGCTGTTATCATTTGTTGCTGTGCTGCTTCCTTAGAGATTCCTCTTGTCCACATCTTTAACACATCGTTCGAGCAGAAGAAGTTCCCCGTTGTGTGGAAACAATCTTTTAGGTTCCCTGTGTTCAAGAAAGGATATAAAGGGAATGTGAAGAACTTCAGAGAAATTACCTGTCTATCTGCGTGATCGAAGCTATTCGTCGTTAGTAATGTAGATAGTCGTTAGTAATGTAATTCTTGGCTGTACCAAAAAATACATACAGTAGCGTTAAAAAGTCATTTGACAAACAATATTTACGTTATCATCATACTCAATTTAAACTTCTTCCGGAAAATCTCAAAGTAGGGCAAGTATAAATAGAAAAAAAAAAAAAAACGGTGAAGTGTATTTCAACAATATTCAATGTTTATTTGTTTTTGAAACAAACGTGATTTGTTGTTGAGTTCAAACGTGATTTGAAAAATGAGAAAAACAAAGAAAAGTCAACATATTGCACAAAATGATATTATTTTCAGTAATCGCAGGATGGCTGATATCAGTACTTAGTAGCAAAGCCTACTAGATTGCATTACAGTAGTTTCGTGAGGCGTACACGTCTTTCGAGCTCTTCCCACAAGTTTTCAATGGGATTCAGATCAGGACTTTGACTTGGCCACTCCATTACCTTGATTTTTGCTTTATTAAAATAATCCTTCAGCATTTTCGAACGATGCTTCTGGTCGTTATCCTGTTGTAAAGTCCATTTCTTCGGCATTTTCTTTCGTGCAAATGACAACATGTTATTTTTCAATATATCTCGATATACCAGTTGGTCCATGATGCCGTTGATACGTACCAATGAACCAACGCCTTATTGGGAGAAACAACCCCATACCATCACATTACCGCCGCCATGCTTAACAGTCGGAACTTGGTACCGAACATCGTTTCTGCGGTTGACAGGTCTGCGCACATACCTAATCCCGTCGGAAGAAAACAAATTGAATTTGCTTTCGTCGCTCCAGATTACTTTCGACCAACCTTCCTGAGTCCAATGTTGGTGAGCCAAAGCAAAGGCAACCCTAGCCTTTCTGTTTTTCTCAAAAATGAGTGGTTTCTTACATGGCCGACGTCAAGGCAATCCAATATAGCGACGCTTGACGGTTGAATTGTGAATTTTTATACCGTGGTGTTCGGCCAGATCCTTGTTGATACCCGTAGCAGTTCTTCTGGGATCAGTTTTCAACATAATTGCTATCAAACGATCGTGTCTCTCAGTGGAAACTTTTGGTCGACCTGGCATCGGGGAACTTCCGATGTAGCCTCTTTCCATGTTTTTCTTGTTCCAGAAGCTTACTAATTGACGATAAATACAAAAATCCCGTGCAACTTGAGCTTGTGAGCGTCCTTCTTCCAAACATTTCAGCACGCCCTCCCTGACCGCGAGCGGGTATTCAAATCGTTTGGTTTGATCCATTTTCGCTATTTGAACATTCATTTAGTGATATAATAGTGAAATATTATGTTAAACTTTAAACTCACCACGAATAGGCACTTTGTCAAATGACTTTTGAGCTGTGGAATTACACCAAAACAGGGTTAAACCCCCTGATTCAAACGGAAATGCGCAACCGTTTGTACCAAACGAATGGAGAACCATAATATAACAAACAAACCTCAGATCGGTTGCGGTTGGCAGTGTTGCCGTTTTTATTTTTCAAAAAAATTGAATGTCAAATCTCTTTTGAGCGCTACTGTATCAGACAGTTAACATGGACTTATGCCAGGCCGCTCCGTAGCAACGAACCCAGCAAACACAGGATCATATATGATAGCGGATAAGAGTGAAAAGTGGAGGCGATATACGTGCATTTTACATGAAGTCAAATGGACGCATGTACGTATATCGCCTCCACTTTGTCCCTATATCCGCTATCATATACGATTTTGTGTTTGCTGGGAACCTTCTAGACTTCACTAGTTCCTGTATTACGTAGATTGAAGCTAAAAATCAAGTGGAAGCCGTATATACGGACATGAAGGCCGTTTTTGACGTCATTTATCACAGAATACTTCTAAGCAAACTATCCCGTCTAGGTGCATGAAAGTGACTTGTGGTATGGCTGGAAAGCTTATTGACGGGTCGTGTTCTGAGCGTATAGCTTGATTCAGCTGTTTCCAGTACGTGTAGTAATAATTCAGGCGTCCCACAAGGCACCTGGAGCCCTAGCTATTGGCTCTGTTCTTCAACGATACTGCTTTGTTGCTAGGATCGAAATACGTACTCATATACGTAGACGATTTGAAAATTTACCTGGTGATGCGGTCTATTGAGGACTGTTACCGGCATCAGGAGCTTCTAGACATGTTTTCAACCTGTTGTAAAAAGAATAAACTCGCAATAAGCACTACTAAATGTGTTCTTATGGCGTTCCACCGATCAATGCGTTCCATCACTTTTAACTACCAAATTGATGGGAATGTCCTCAAGCGCGTTGATCAGGTCAGTGATTTGGGTATGACACTGAACGAAAAATTTACATTTAAGCAGCACATCAGCACCGTCTTCAAGAAAGTTTCACGACAATTGTGATTTACGACATTGTACAACCGGTTCTTGAACATGCTGCGGTGATTTGGACTCCGTATGAACTGTCATGAACTGTTTTCGTTGGTTGACGACCTCTTTGATTTTGAAGAATCTTCTAGATCTTTTTAAAGGCTACAATAGTTTAAATAAATTCATGTAGACTACGGCCAGATGAATTGAACAAAATAACATAAAATATAATGTAACCCAAAACTTCAAAAAAATTTGCTTAAAAAACGAAGTTTGCGAGATTTATAGTCATCTTAATATTGCGATTATTCCACATTAAATCAGTCTATGGAATATCAATAAAACCTAGCGATTGAAAAGAATCACCATGCAACCAAAAACGAAAACAATATCACCTTTCATTTGCCTTGGTTTCATGCCACCTGCTGCCGCTTGGACAAGGTAAAAACAACGATCGATATGGTAATATGGCCTTCCTGCCTCATGATGATTTAACAATGATTATTTCTACGAAGGCAAACATTTTCTATAAATTCCATAAAAATCAGAGAGCGCTTCCTGAATTTCACTCCGGTACTCAACTTCCTGTGCATATTCATTTCTCATACAATCTTATCAAGCTATGCTCATTCTCAGGATTGGATAAAAATTCCCAAGGTATGGTTTCGTTCGCAATGTGGGTGGTAAATCATATAATGCAACAATGTAACACAGCGTTCTCCAGCAGTAGATGCTCTGGTGGTAATCCTTCGTACTTTCCGGCATATTGCATCATGCTGAGCTTAGGGATGTTAGTCAGTCGGTAGATATAGCCACATTTCGCTTGTGGTAAACCAAAGCACATAACTTGGTTTGGACGAAGCAAATGGGGGTTGATTTTGCTTGTTTATGTTTAATTATGCATTGTCCTGTTGATTGTAATAACGAGCAGAAGCGCTGAAAAACACATCAAATAAACAAATTCTGAAACCGCCGTAATGACGGTCTATCAAAGCAAAAGCAAAAATCACTCATTCTATGTTCCTTGGGGTAAAACGTGTTTCACGCTCTCGAACAACAGATGGTTTTAAAAACGTTAGTTAAGTCAATCAAATTAAATTTCGATCGTTGTTTTCCGTCATGGCACAAGCCTTACTACAGGAGCAACATAAATAAAATTCCACCAAATCCGTGGTTGGCTTCTTTTCGCGGAAAATATCCGTCAACAGAATTAGGAATTCCGTATAATGAGAGCCAAGCACGCGTGTTTTCAGGTTAGCGCACAAGAAGGTGTGTTATGAAGCGAAACATTGATGCAAAAAATATGCCCATTTTCCCACTTACACGTGCGTACCCAAAAGCAATACACACTAGCCAGCTCAGTCACGGAACAGTGTCATTGACTGAAAGAAGGTATCGTAACGGAATTAGACGGAGAAGAAGAAGAAGGAAAAATCATTAGCATAATTTCTAGTTTACCACAAAGCCAGGTATAACACCGACAAGCGAGGAGATGAAAACAAGTGCTTTTTTGCACAATTGAAGCGTAACAAAAGGCTGGTCCAATATTTAAATTTATCGAACGAAGAAGTTTGTGAACATATAAGTAATCTTCTATTGCAAGATGGTGCTTCGTTATATTTCAACGCTAAATATGCGTACACGTAAACAATAATATGTGGGAGGTTCCACAATTCCTTACTTTCCACCTCGTTTGGAAGATTTGATCAGCAAGAAAATTTCTTGAATTTTAGCTGAGAAGTATAAAAAAAAAGAAGTGTATCAATAAATCCACGTAGTTTCCGAGAATGCTTCCAAAGTTCAAAGAATCTATAAATACAAAAATGAATTTCTGTCTGTTTGTCTGAACCTTGAAGACTCGAAAACTACTGAACCGACAGCGTCAAATTTTATATGGAGGAGTTTTTGGGGCCGAGGAAGGTGCTTATGATAGTAAGAGACCCCTCTCTTCCGTCTGGCTCCCATAAAATGAAACACAAATCTATAAATCGAAGATGACAGCTCCTCGACATAATCTACAAAAACATCCTTTTTAGTGTCATTGTAGTGTTGTTTTTACTAATGAAATAAGAATAAAAATGTTGAATTCAACTTTATAATTTCTGTGACGAAAATTGACTCTATTTTTCATTGTTATTCAATGGTTATTGTTGAATAGAAAAAAAAAGTCTGTTGAATTTATCAAATGAAAACTAAATTTTGATTTTAAAATACAAGCTCGAAAGAACGTTACATTGGGAAAAAAAAACTATAGATAATTGTGTCATCTATGCAAATGCTTCAAGGCTCAGTGTCACTTTCAAAATATGAAACAATAGTGTAAGGTTGCATACTATCCAAGAAATAAATGCAGAAATGTTTACATAATCACACATAGGGTAGGTAACGACTTAAGCACCCGGGACCCTATTCAAGCACGGGGTTAACGTTAACCTATAACGTGCATTTTTGCAGCATGGTGCTCCGTCTAGTGAAGCACCATACTGCAAAAAATGAGCGTTGTAGGTTAACGTTTACCCCGTGCTTGGAATAGGGTCTCGGGATGCTTAAGCCGTTCCATACCCTATACCGAAAATTACATAAATAGCTTTTTTATTACGGCTTTTCGCTGAAAAAAGTCTAATTTTGTAATAAAAAAAATTACAGACTTCCATAGACATTCCCAGACATTTCAAATTTTTATAACAGACTTTTGAAAAAAATATCTGGCATCCCTGCTGCGAACAGGGATTTTTCAATTAGATACAGGTGAACGTAGACCAGAAGTGTCCAGTTATTATTTTGTTTTTGAAACATTCGTGTGAAGTGAGAATCAAGATAGAGCGTCATCCATCAATTACGCTGAATCAGGACCTTTTCAGTCCGTTTGTTCATGCAGTTACTTTTCAGAGATAACAATATGAGTGACCGATGAGCCCTGTTTGATGATTAGTGAAATAAATGGCTTGTCTAATAATAATACCACTAATTAAAATATTTAATTATAATCCTGCTGATTATATAATGCTAAAGGTCAACTAGGGGCACTATAATAAGTACAAGTGTTTGTTCCATCACTAAGTGGGCCATGCTTTAGACTCCTGTTTCAAAAAGACGAGAGTAACTAACAATGAGACATGCTCCCTCTCTCGTTCTCCTTCGTTAATCACAGCGTAATAATATATCCCCCCCTCCCAAGGATTCCTTAGCATAAATCGAAGGACAATTGCACTGGCTATATAGTACATTATGCAAATAGTACTGCGCCCAGAAATTGTTGGATTAATCGCTTCATGAAGTGATCTATACCTTGAAATCGCCATCTCACATCCTTGGTGCATAAGCTAACTAAGCTATGAAACCAGCAAGAAATTCCATGCCACCCGCCTGGACCACCCTCAGGATGACCCAAACAAGAAGGATAAAAGCCATCGCACCTGCATTCAATCAACTCTCGGCCCCGGCATTGCTTTGAGCTATGCCGCGCCACGTCCATCGTCCATTTGGTTATTTTCATTTCACCGAAAACTTTGAATATTTAAGGCTAAAACATCCAACACCACCGGCGACCGCACTTGACAAGGGAAGGATCACTCTCATGATGCTCACGGAAGTGGCACCTGACCAAATTATGGAACAATATTTTGAAAGAACCGTCGTCGTTGGTTGTTTTCCATCCCTCTTTTGACCGGTCTTCGCTGAATGTAAAAGCACCGGAGAAAAAAGCAGAACGAAAAGTACGTAAACAGGACCGAGGAGGACCACAATAGGTTTTATGGTGTTTATGGAACGATAAAACTACAAAAGCGTTAGGACAACGTGAAATTGGTTATGTGCTAAAAACAAGAGTAGAGAAAATTAGATCTTCGAAATAACAAAAGCTCATAACCAATAGAATAAAATCGAATAACACCAGTTTAAGGACATCGATCAGCTTGGTCGCTATAGTTCCCGCAACCGATCCCTACCGCCCCGATGTCGCGTGTTGTCATCTCATTCCGGCGCGGTCGGCACACGCAGCAATCGTTGGCCTCCCGTTCCGTAATTACGTCGTATAATAATGAATAATGTCACTCCACTTCAATTTCTCGTCTTTATAGTGCCGTAGACTGGGCCGACAACCGGCAACAATATCAGCACCAACAACGATTCCCTTTGATAAGAAGCGCGTGTGGGAGCCAAATTAGCCTTCCGACGACGACGACGACGACGACGGTGAGGGTGACATCATTTACCAATTGATGTCATTCCAGAGCTCGGTTGCAGTTTTTTTTGCCTTTTTCAGAAAACCGAGGAAAGAAACCCTTCATTTATGACCATCGGTTGGAACCGGTCATATAAGTGGAATGCACGCGTCGGTCGGGAATGGGGTTAAACGAGGTGTTCAAGCCGGAAGTCCGGCATGGCATGGGTGCGACATAACGCATCATCGGCGATATCGTCGGATGGTTCATGAGTTATGAATAATTAATCACCTTCTTGCCTGTAGACGGTTAAACGCGAGGTCAGAATAATTGAACAATGATGGGCATTGTGGTCACGTGACTTTCGACCGAAATTAGTCTGTCATATTAGATCACCGTTTTCCATTTCTTTCGTCGATGGCTTTGAGTCGTAGTAAAAAGAAAAGGGTTGTTCGATAATGAGCGTGTGAAACGTGCTCGGCCGAATCAGCTACTGGTCAAAACTTCTCATCGAATACGGAATGCCAATGCACAGTGGTCCAGAATGCGAATTTAGCTGGAAAGATACATTTTCAGTTTGAAGTTTTGGAGCGAAATTGTCTTGCGCAAAGTTGTTTCTAATACCAAGGCGCTTCTTTTGGTGTGAGTGAAAACTAGGGTGGTCCTTATTTTCAGAGAAATCGAAAATCTAACTTTTTTATTTGCAGAAATAACGGCATACATTATTGGGAAAAGTTGTAGAATCAATAATTTAAAGCATCTTTGATGGTATAATTTTCTGTGTACCTTTTGATATAACCGAATTAGAGCACAAACCTCATTATAAACTAAAAGTGGATCTTTGATCATATTGGCCAATCCCGGAACCACCGGAACGTCCCCGGAAGAACCTGTAGTAGGGACCAGTTAGGGTATGATTTTTCATAAATATGAAATTGATAAACTTCAGAAGGCCATTGAATACATTGACCACTCTCAGACCACCGGAACGTACCCGGGGGAACCTGTAGTAGACTTCCACCTTCACCAATCAGACTAAGGCCAGCGTGGCCTCTGTTGTTCACAGAAGTTGTCTCCATTCTATTCGGTCCATGGCTGTCACTCGCCAGCCTCACTGTCTGCGGAGGGTCCGCAGGTCGCCTTCTACTTGATCGATCCACCTTGCTCGTTGCGCGCCTCTTCTTCTTGTACTTGTCGGTTCGTTTTCGAGAACCATTTTCACAGGGCTGTCGTCCGACATTCTTACGACATGCCCAGCCCATCGTAGTCAACCAATTTTTGCGATGTGTACGATGGGAGGTTCTTCCAGAAATTGGTACAATTCGTGGTTCATTCGCCCCCTTCACGTTCCGTCTTTCAGCTGCACTCCACCGTAGATGGTACGCAGCACCTTTCGTTCAAAGACTTCAAGGGCGCGTTGGTCCTCCACTAGCAATGTTCATGTTTCGTGGTCGTAGAGAACTACCGGTCTAATCAATGCACAGTGGTCCAGTAAGCTACTTTAGGCGGACATGAGGTTTTCAATGGAAATTTTTGGTATTAGAGCTTTGGTTACTTCTAAGAACTTGTTTCAAACTTATTGTACTACAATTTGTATGAAATTATTTTTATCTTGCATGAAACGCAAGAGTGGCGTATACTCTAACTTTTTTTATGAACCAATATCGTGAGATAATATGTTCAGCAAATTTGTAGAAATTGTTATTATGAAAAACATTGTAGAACATATATTTTGTCTAGCTTCAAAGCCTACTGCGATAATTCCGAATTTTAGTAAATAATCGTTTTTCGACTAAAAGTCATTCATTTTAAACTTTTACCAGCTTGCTATGTTCTACAAAGTTGTTTGTTTAGACATTTGCTACAATTTTGCTGAATGCACCATAGTTGTATTTCTTCTTGTTTTCATTTTATAGTAAATTTTCAGTTAAGTTTACGCCATACTATAGGCCTTACAACATGAATTGGAGCACCTGAAAAAATATGGCATACCATGAATTGATTCAACACACCTTAGAATATGTTTGAGGAGAATTTGGGAGAGATGATATTTTTCTATCTTTTTAAAGCTACTTTCTGTAACATACAGTTTTTCAATAAAAACATACATCAGGAGCTCAAATAGAATCAAAACACACAGAAATCATGGCTATCTTCTGTTCAGTATATGACAATTACCACGTGTTTTCATAGAAAAACGCTTAATAGGATATAAGTTAATTTTTATTAAATTGCGAGCTTCTACAGGTAAATCAAACTGTGTCTCACGAGTTGTACGTCTGTTGATAAGTGAGATTGCGGGATCGGAGGTGAGAAGAAGCCAATATCTTGTAGATGGTCAACTTTGTGGTTCGGCGATCTTTGTTAGCGTCCTTCGGAGTACAAAGTAGGCACGATTGCCAGCCATAATGCGCCTTTTTATTTCTCTGCTGGTGTCGTTATCGGCGGTCATCAATGAGCAAAGATACACGAATTCGTCTACTACCTCGATTTCATCACCGCCGATCTGAACTCATGCTAGGAGGCTAACATTGTCTTCTCGTGAGCCTCTTCCCTTCATGTATTTTGTTTTCAACGCATTAATCACAAGCCCAATCCTACCAGCTTCAGTCTTAAGTCTGATGTACGTTTCCGCCATCGTCTCAAAGTTACGTGCTACGATATCAACGTCGTCGGCGAAGCCAAATAGTTGGACAGACTTCCTGAAGATCGTGCCACTCGTGTCTATCCCAGCTCTGCGAATCACACCCTCCAGTGCAATGTTAAACAACAAACATGACAATCCATCACCTTGCCGTAACCCTCTCCGAGATTCGAAGGGGCTCGAGAGCGTCCCTGATACTCGCACGACACACATCACTCGATCCAGCGTTGCTTTGATAAACCGCGTCAGTACCTGTAGTAGAAACCATTTACAATTTTAATCCAAAACATGCATTTTTCAAAAATTAGGTTTTTTTAGACTTGAGAAAGCCATTGGCTACACACTAAGAAATTATGAATTTTACACGAGACCTAATCCATGTTAGTAAATAGTCGGGGAACGTAATAGTCGGGGGACGTACACTCTTAGATTTTTTTACAGAAATCTGTAAAGTTTTACCAAATTCTCAAAAGCTGAACGTTCGGTAATCAGATTTTACGGATTTCGGCGAAATTTTACAGATATCTGTAAAAAAATTACCGGATTTCGGTAAAATTTTACCGAAATCCGTAAAATTTGATAACCGAACGTTCAGCTGTTGAGAATTCGGTAAAACTTTGTAGATTTCTGTAAAATAATCTGAGTGTGTAAAGAAAGATTTCGTGTGAACACATTCTTATGCGCTAAAGGACGCTTGCATGTGTCGGTCTCAGAGACAGAAATTTACACGAGATTTTGGTAGTGTGTACATTGGCCACTCCCGGAACATTTTTGGGGGAACCTGTAGTAAAAATGAATTACTCACTGTTTATACTGATCCAGCTTCCTGGTACCTCTGAGGATCAATTTATTTACACAGAAAAAACCAAACATTGAATTTTCTGAGCTATGTAATGCACATAAAGGATACTAGATTGGGCAGAAAATATTAGGATATTTCGTGTAAATTTAAGCCAGATAACGCCTAAATCAAACCTGTTGTATGAAAGACTGCAAACATTGTTGTATGGCGTAGAAAAGATTGCAAACAATTTTGTTGGTTAAGCCTCCTTTGGCTTAGAATTAAACGAGGGGAAATTTTACGCGCTTATTAAAGTTAGTTATTTTTATCTGTGTAGCTTTGGTTCGGAGAGGCAAGCAATAATTCGATTGAGTAGAGAGAAGACTGGATTTTATTAGTAGCGAGTTGGTCCTCAATCCGCTTCCAGGACGGCTTCAATCTGGGATTGACCCTTTAGTCAATTCTAGTCGTTTGCAGCTTAGAAGCTTCAGAAATTGAGCCTCTAAATATGATGCATGGTGAATTTTTTACCCTTGATCATATATACAACTTTGTCGAACAAATCATACCTTCAGTATAAATATTCACGTTCCTTTCATCTTCAAATCACACGATCGCCATGTCTCAGGAGACCGAATTAGAGGTTTCTCACGACGTGCATTTATTTGATGATGTAGGTAGTAATACAATTTCATGGTATATCATATTTTGATGTTCAGCTTTTGAAATGAGCTATCCGCTAATGAATGGACTATTGTGGGCATGTAACGGCATCGACTTAAGTCATGGTTGGATACATATCGTAACTTTTTTAAGTCCAAAAAGCTACAGTTACAACTGAAGATCTTAAGTATTGTACTCCAGGAAAATTTGCATGACACAGAATATACCAACATTATCTCTTAGTGGCTGTTGATCTTCCAGGGAATTCGTTGAATATGTTTGAATACAATATCATAATATTGCATAGTGGATAAAATGGATATTACAACATTAGATCATAAGTTCTGAATTCCAGAATAGTTTGGATGACATAGAATATTCTAAGATTATCTCAAAGTGTCTCCTGGTCTTCCAGGACATTCATTGAATACGACGGATGGAGTGGATATCGTAACTTTGCTGATGGAGTTCATATCGTAACTTTGCATTGTGGATAAAGCTACTGTTGCTAAGTGCAGATCAGATACAAGATAAAGACTATCATAGGATGTCTGAACGATGCTCCAGTGACTAGTACTTCATGATCTACGAAGAGATGAGTATCCAAGATTAACTCATAGTGTCTGCTGGTGTTCCAGGACATTAATTGAATATGATTGAATTCCTATCGTAACTTTGTATTGTGGATCTACTGTTTTAACAGTAGATCTTAAGTTTTAAACTCCAGGACAGTTTGTATGACATAGAAGATTACCCCAAGATTATCTTATAAAACTGTTGGTAAATTCATTGAACAAGAACAACAACATTGATTATGATTGAATACATACCTTATCTTTTTAGGGAATAGAGCTATTGCTACAACTGTAGATGATAAGTTCTGTTTTTGGACATTTTGGACGACCTGGCACATCTCAGAAAAAAATATTTACTTCTTTTTTCAAAAATTTCACGATGAAAACCCAAATTACTTGCATAATAACGCTTTGAAAAATTTAGGTCTGAAAGTACTAAGGTATGGATGAATACGTTTTTACAGGCACTCCTAATTGTAAATTTTGGAATCTGTATTCTTGTTAGACACGAAACCGGGGTGTTTTGTCCACAGCTGCAAACAACTTTCCAGATCATAAGTGTTGCGACGCCGCTTGAACAGAGCTAAGGCGTGACATCGCATTGAACAGATGTAAGGCGCAGCATGATAGCTGGCGCGCCTTTGGTGGTGGTAGTATTAAGAGAATATTGAAGCAGCTGTTTGGATAGATGCAAACAAAACATGAGCATAAAGAAGGAACTGAGTGGTATTAAGATATTTGCTATTGTATCAAATTAGACATTGGAAAAAAGGTTAATCGAATGAAGTGCAGTTTTATTTCAAAATTAATCAGTGAGCAGGATCTAAATCAATACAGTAACTTTTGATATTCCAGCAAGATTCCGTAGGTGAGCACCTGAAATAAAAACAAATTAATTAGTGTACAGTAAAACAAAATATTGATCATAACAATTTCCCCCACAGTCGCAATAATTTTCGGATAATTTCTCGATAATACCGGAGAAAAACAAAACCCGTAAACGGAAGGGTATTCAGGTCCGTTATCCCAGTTATCCTGTAAGTAGAAATGTATAGAGAATAAGCAGGACGACAGCCTAGTTGAAAACTTATAGTGTGAATTAAATAGCATCGGCATACGATCCACCAGTAGGGTAGCGGCACCCAATCTCGGCTTTAGATCGACTGGGAAATTAGAAGAGGAAATAGTGGAAGCGGAAACCACTTCTTGTGAGTAATAGATTATAGTAAGTTATATTGGAAGAAATTGTAAATTAAGTAAATAAATTGTAGTTTTAAGCGTTGCTGAAAATCAATGGCTGCTGTGAAAATTTTGGTTTCCCTTCGGGAACAATAAGCTTTCTCGCGCATTTATTTGTTTATCTGACGATGTTTTGGCTGGTACTGAATTTCTTGGCGATATCATAATACGACAGCCTTGGGTTTGCCCTAATCGTTTACAACACCTGCCAAAGCATTTTCCTATCCTTAGTTCCTCTGCGAAGCTTGCTGTGATCCTGCCGATCGATAGTATGCCACTCACAGGAATGATGTTGAGAACGAGAATGAGGACGATGCACACGGTCTATTTAGGCAAATTCTACGTCTTCGCGATTTTCGCGAAGCAGATCACGTCGGACTTTTGACGTGGATAGCAAAATTAATTTTCGGCTTCCATGTTTTTATTTGAAACAAAATGAGTCGTGACAAACGTTCCAGCTCTAAATGAGAAAACATTTCAAAACAAAATGCTGTCACAATATTCCAGATTCGAGCACTAGGAGCGCTGCAGTAGAAAAGTAAATGTCTCAAGCTTTACAATCCATCGCCTTGAACAACATTTTTTGAATATACATAAAATTCGAAAACCGAATCTTGATATTTCAGAACTAGATTCTTGAGATGAAAACTGGTATCAAGAAGCATTTGCATTTGCATTAACAGTAGCAGCAGTGCCATTCTCAATTTAATTTTACGGTATATCAAGAAAGATATCATTTGAGTTTTTATGGTCTTGAAAATTTGTATGTGCATCATTGCAATAAACCCCTGGCACTTGTGAGTGGCTCCAACAGCATCCTTACTGTTGGTTCAAATCGGTTCTCAAATTCTATAGAAGACTTTTACACCGTCTTGAACTCGAGGAGGTTGTACAGACTGATCATTGAACATAGAGCGAATCACAACAGACAACTTAACCGAACACCTAGTGGACCAATTGTCGTTTTGCGAAAAGTTCCACAGGCAGGAGCGGGAATCGAATCTTCACTGGTCGCTGGTGACTCCGCCAAACGCTTGACCGCAAAGCTCACAATATCTTAACGTATTTTCTCATATTTCATTGAAATAAACCACCCGCTCTTTTGCTCCCAACATCATTACTGGTGGTATAAATCGATTTTCTAACTGAACAGTTAACCTTTTTTAATCCGTTGGATAGAATTTTCGTTCTTTGTTGGTTTTTTATTCCTTTATTATCGAGATTTTCAGCCCTGGGCTGGTTCGTCGTAGTCTCTCAAATACCTTTTTTAGTATTTTCGTAACTTGTACAGGGGGTGAGATTCGAACTCGTGGCTCCGGCGTGAGAGGTATGTTCTTGCTATCGAGTCACGATGAATAATTGTCCTGTCACACACGACTTGTCTGTCGATCATTTTCGTCTTGATGTTCATCAGTTCGTTTGATTTTAAGCACATACTTCTGGCGTCAATTGACGAAATGAACTATTCGAAACATACGTCCTTTGATTATTGGTTCGTTTTCACTTCGAATTCGGTACTAATCGACTCAATCGACATAGAACATGCGTCATGTCTAGTTTCTAGTAAAGTTTAAATCTTTTTCATTTAAACTTGGTCAGTTTTTCAGTGTTGTATTATGTTTCCCTTCGAAAGAACTGCTAATGTTAACCTTCCTCGGGTATTAAAAAACTGAAACATATGACAACAGGTTCAATGTTGACCCGGATTTCAACCCTTTCTAGAATTATGAAATTTCAACCTAAACACATCTCTGCACCCATTTTTGACAAATGAAACTCTAGAGGGTTGCCATCTTCGGCAAAGATTCCCATTGTGACATTTGTCGTAATCACATTAGTTCCAGCTCATTCAACAGAGATGGAGCTGTAGTCGATGATTGTCAATTGAAGCTTGTGAGAGTTGACGTCTTAGTTTTTCGGTATGTAATATGTCGTCTTCTGTCATTGGACCAGAAACTCGAGAACAACAGTGAAGTCGCCAGACGACACCGTCTGAATAATCTTTTTGGTAGCGGTTGTCATCCAATTGAGGCCATATATTACAATCGGTGGGTTGATCAGCGATGGTCTTAGCTTCAACTTTGCAGCAAGCTTTTCCGTGATAACATTGGATTCGGAACAAAAATCCAACAATGGTCGACCGATTATAGTCGCATTGCCAGATCCAGTTACGAACACTTTCGCGGTTGACAGGAATATGTATCTGCTTCGTACCAGCTTTAGTTTGAGTACAAGAGCTAACCGTACGCTGCTCCAGAAGGATCGCAGCAAGCCGTGCTTTGAAACTGACGTGTTTTGTTTTTACTCCGTCGTTTTCGCGAAAAAAAAAATCAAACAATAATTCGGTATTTAACTTAAACTAACAGAGAAATCATACAATTTCCGCGTGCTTTGTGTAAGAAATAGTGAATACAATCGATTCCCATCCGAAATGTGTAATAGTCGGTAGTATTACCCCGTTTAATTTTTTTTATTTTTGTGCTTCGCCACCGCACTCGGAAGAAAAGTTACATAAGCTCAGTTTTGTTAATCAGTGGTAGTATTGTGAAACCCAGACATAAATTATTAAGTTAGGATGTTTTTCCGCTTTGTATCGCGAATGAATCGATGATTATTAGCAGGAGGAGGAGTCGAAAAAAGCTGACGTCTAGGAACATGGTTCTCGGTGGCAGTGAAATGAAGTGCAATTTTTACGCTGAAAAACGGAGAAAATTTGGTTAAAAAGATTGAAAGTATAAAGTTACGGTCGTTCGGAATCTATTGGTGATATTTTTCAGTCCGGTTGCAACGGTATAGCAGTGGAAAAAGTGAATTGTAAAAAGTGTCCATTCTTGGGTCTGCTGTCTGGTCGTTCAAAACGAAAGGCATTATAGCTGCTGCTGCTTGTATCGAAACTGAGCTAGCGATTGCTACGTTTGAGAAAGAATATTGACAACGAAAAATCTGAGCAGAAATAAAGGGCCAATATCTATCTAGATTCAAGAAGAAAATACCAAAAAGTGCCAAAGTGAATTTTGATTCGGTGTGCAGGTTTAGTTTGTAAATTAATCGGTGTAAGAAGAGTGTATTAGACGCAGATATCATGTTACTACCGGACGGTTTCCGAAACGTCGGCCACGGCCGGCTTGATGTGGATGAGTGCCGACTGCAGCAGCTGCGGGTCAGCAGGACTTGGCCGAGGTCTAGGACATCGAGGAGAGCGGATTTGCAAAGCAACAAATAATTTATTTCTACCAAATTTTGAAGACAATATCCAATATCCTGATTTATTTTATTTCGTCTATTTTGTTTTGTTTTGTTTTTAGTTATGCTTGTCTCTTTTCATTCCCATTGGAGCGGCCCATTGCTTTTGGCGGAAAGTGCTACATACTTTCAGTGTATCGTTAACCAAAACGAACCCTGCTGCTAACCTTTCCCCAACTATCCAACATCCCAGTGATTTCTCGTGGAAGTGCAGAGGATTTCTCGGCTTCATCCAAAGCGAGTATCATGTCAACACATTCCTTCCCATTCCCTACTTGACCAGCATTCGGGCACGGCCGGCGCCGGTATTGCTTTATAATAGGTCACCAGTTTTTAGCCATTGAAGTTGTATGTTAGTCTCAAACATCATCTGTTGGTTCTTTGCATAAATACAGCTTATCTGGCATTAGCGCAGTAGCATCCGTGGGGGGTCAATCATGGCCATGCTCATGCTCAATATGTCATCTTCTGTCATTATAATGTTCTCAGATTTCACCGCAGAGATGGTGCTTCCGTTTATCTATGCCAAAAGAAGCTCCATAGGGTATCCGTCTTCGGCAAAGTTGTTCAGTATACAAAATGCAGTCGTTTGTGTTCTCTGTACTGGAACTAATGCTATAATGTTAAAAGACGAAAAATGGCATACTAAGAAACTTCCGGAGACGGCAGCTCTCAAAAGCTTCAATACTTTGCTTTCGGCAAAATCTGGAATTAATACAATAATGACAAAAGACGACAAATTACATACTGTGAGACTTTGCTGATGCCGATAATTCTCTAGAGCTTCTTTTCTGCACTGCAATCTCTGCGGTAAGATCTGGAATTAAAAATACGACACATGACATACTGGGAAACCTTATCCAAGACGACATCTCCCTAGCGCTTCATTTAGCAAAGATAGACTGCAGCGCTATCTTAGTGGCAAGCTTTGGATTTAATATTATAATGACAAAAGACGACAAATGGCATACCGAGAAACTTCGCCGAAGACGGCAACACTCCAGAGTTTCATTTGGCAAAGTTAGATAGCAGCGCCATCTCTTCGGTACAATCTGGGACTAATATAATTATTTTAAATGTCTTCATTTTACATTTTCGACAATTTTGCTAAAGACGGCAACTCTCTAGAGCGTCATTTGGCAAAGATAGACTGTAGCACCGTCTTTGCGATGCAATTTGGAACTAATCTGATAACCTCAAGTGACTACATTCTACATTCGCAACAAGTTTACCTAAGACAGCAACTCTCTAGAGCTGATGTTGACAGAGATAGACTGGAGCGCCATCTCTGTGGAAAAAAACTGGAACTGATATGATAACGAAAATTACTACATTTTAATCCAACAATTTTTCACAACAACAACGCTTCATTTGGCAAAGATAGACTGCAGCACCACCTTTGCCGCACGATTTGGAACTTATATGATAATATCAAAAGGCGATTCGTTACGCACTGAGAAACTTTGCTGAATATGCCAATTCTCTACAATGAGTCTGGAATATACGCCCTTTTAAAATGTGTTTTATATAATTTAAAAAAATAACCTATCTCCAGTTTTCAGACATGATATGCAATAATAAAAATCCTTTCAAATGCTGTTAAGAAATATTTTTTTGATTCGCCTCAACTAGAAAAACCAACATTTGAAAAAAACCTATTTTGCTTACAAAAACCATAAAAACTTTTGTTTGACATACGATAGAGACAATTTCAGCACACCAAAATTTTTTGTTGTCCTAGAATCAATAGAAAGACAATTTTGCTGAAAAATTTGAAATAAAAAAGTTACAGCAAAATGACTGTTTTTTATAGGGACACCCTAAGCTACGCAGGAAAACTGCTCTAATTCGGTCATATCAAAAGGTATAGAGAAAACTATACCATCGAAGTTGCTTGAAATTAGGGAAGGTCCATTAATTATGTCACGCAGTACGGGGGAGGGGGGGGTTTGGGATAACGTGACGATCCATACAAATAAAATTAAAGGTCCTTACAAAAAACGTTTCAAGGGGGGGGGGGGTATAAAAATTCATTTTTTTGCGTGACGTAATGAATGGACGTTCCCTTATTGATTCAACAACATTTCCGAATGATGTATGCCTTTATTTCTGCAAATAAAAAAGTTAGATTTTCGATTTCTCTGAAAATAAGGACCACCCTAGTTTTCTTCACACCAAAAGAAGCACCTTGTTATTAGAAACAGAAAAATGTATCTTTTCCGCTTAATTCGCATTGTGGACCACTGTGCAATGGTGGGAAGAGGCATTCCTCAAAAACTCAAAACTCTTTGCCTTCAAACGAGATGTGGGTCGCTCTGATCAAAGAATCTGGTTCTCGCTGCAGCAACAGGTTGATGATAATGCAAAATTCTTTTCTCAACCTAGAGAATCCACCAGCAAAAGGAGTACACCTCTTGAGTCGGGAAGGTCGGGACGATTTGGTTGACTTTCAAGTGCCATCGAGGCTGATGTCACCACTTGAAGTTTTATACTTGAATCTCTGAAGGTCCGAAAAATCGTTTTGCCACTTGGGTGGTCCGAGGAGAAATGTAGTTCTAATTTGATTCGGAATCCCCGACAAGCTGCCTGCCTGGGAGGCACATAAAGAGCACGATTCATCCGCGTGCGTGCGTTGTTGGTGCATAATCCGTGTCAAACAAAGGTGGATCCCGGGTGGAGCGAACGCAGAGAAGCATTATCACCTCGTGCGGTGGGTTCAATTAATTCGCGCACATTTCACTCGGCATATAGCGAAATTTGTCTTGCCCACCCCTTAGAGTCCGTCGTCAAGAAAGCGAACCGAGCCGCGTGCGGAGTGCAGCGCAAGTCACGGAATCAATAGCTGCGATTGTTTGTTCGGTAAACAAAGAAAGTACTTCACCAACCGGCTGCTTCAAGGTGTTGTCCGCGTAGATGATTGATCGCTACAAATGAAACGAAATGCATTAACGGTGTTGCATATTTACGACTTATGTATGTCGGAGAAATCGCGCGTATTTAGTTGCTAATGCAGCCACATTCCGGTTGTTCTAATTTGCAAGACCCAGATTTTGCGCCGGACTTCGTGTGTGGTCTGATTCGAGTTGAAGCCTAAATCCTTGATCCAAGATCAAAATCTAAGCCGCTTCCAAGTTCGGAAGTGGCTGATGCTTCTTCTCCTCTCATCTCGCAGTCTGTTTTCTCTGGGATAGGTTTCCGAAGCGTCTTGAGCATATCAACCAGAGATCATGATGAGGCATAATGATAAGTGATGATTCAGCAGTTTGAGATGTTTGGAAACATTCGAAGAATGAGCAGGTTTCAGCTTCTGAAATGATTCGTTCTTCGGCAGAGCTGCTTTGGGCAGTGACGGTAGCTGATCCATTGAAATCAGTTTGCCATGAACGTCAGTGTTTTGCATTATTATGATCACTTGGTCACTGATCAGGTGCGATTTGCTCTTAAGGTGAGGGTAAATTGCAGCCTAAGTAACTGTATTTCCATGCAGCTTTGAAGCATGAGAGAGATAACGATGACCTTAGTAACGTAACTGCATTTGTGGAACTGTCCTTTACCATACCATCATGAATAGAAGAAGTTAGGGATGCAGCTAATTGTAAACCCCATTACGTTGTTCGAAATAATGACGTAGGAGCATGCTAGTATTTTTTAGCCATTTTTATTATACAATGCAATATTCGTTAAATGTACATACTTTTTAACACAAGGCTTGACATTTATGAATTTTGCAATAGTATGTTGCCTAAAATCAACAATGTTCAAATTTTTGAAAATTTTTGGAGAAACGACTGAGATATGAACGCACAAAGACTGATCATTTTTCGTGACAGTCGCTATTTTATCGATTTTTTTAAATTGTAACCGAGGGGTACGCCACTTTGCGATTGCACATTGCACAAAAAACCATCCCTTCCAATACAGGGTGGCCACACAATCTTAATTTAAAAATTCCCACATTTCTCCCGCATTTTTGCCTTATTTTCCCGACTGAAAAATGAGTGAATATAAATTGGATTTTTAGATATTTTAGGCAGTTTTTGAGGAAATTGTTCAATCTGGAATGCTTCGGACTTGTTTCAAAAAAGCAAAATGACGAATAACTGTAGCAAATTGGGCTTCTTACGTATTGCCAAACCTGTCTCTGCATTTTGCAAACGAGAAGAATAATCGCTGTATACATATAAGACATTGATCTTTCAAGTTTCTAGATAGCATAAACATCGAACCAAAAATAGTAAATCATTTGCGGTTTTGGTGTACAAAATGATGCAGACTATACTGGGTGTGAAATTCAAATCATGTCGCAGATACATGGTGCAAAACATTCGGTTGATGCATCTACAATGACGAGCTCCACCAAGCTTACAATCGAGTTGTGGTTAAGCAATTAAAACATGGCAGACTTTTATAGGTTGTCATGTAGTCTAAGCACAATTAGTAAATAACAATATGAGCTCGGTTTCTGAGTAAATTGAGTTTTTATTGCACTTTTGTTTTCTCTGCAATATTTTTCTTCACCGTGACATTTCTAAGATCCATTTAATCGTACGTCATAGAGCGAAGTTTTGGTCTAACACTGCTTTTTGCACAGACTGTTTGGTTAATGGTTTGTTAACCTTTTTCCCGGTTCTTTCAAAAGTTTTGATGGAATCCGCTGCCTTAACATGTTTGCGCAAATATGCCTTTGTCAGAACCCAAAAAGTTTAAATTGTCTTGCTTGGGGACAGTTTGGAAGATTCATCTCCTTGGGTACGAATTCGACTTCGTTGGTTTTGTACAAGGCTTCCGTGTCCTACACGTAATGGACTGATGCCAAAACTGGCCCAAACAATGGTGGATTATTATGTATCCGGATCATGGGAAGCTGGCGCCGAACCCAGCATTTCCAAACGTAAACATCAGCAGTCATAATATCGGCTTTAACAATTGGATTTGAAAGCATTCCACACTCACACTTTCATAAATTGCTTGCCAAACCATTGCTTTTTACCGATTTTTTTTTGGTAAAAATTGACATATCGGCATCGTCAATAGTTTGACCAGAAAGGACCGTGTAGAACGGGTCACTTGGTCTTATAATCAAATTTCACGTAGGATTCAGTTTATCGTATAATATACGGGCCCTTGGTTGGACAGACACTGCTTGTTTTTCACTTCGTTTTGGCTACTTCTGCTTGTTGAAAATCCTTAGTTTCGTGGCTTTATTCGGTTGATGTTACTCTCGAGCTTTTTGGTCACATCTTGAACGAAAGCTTGCATATTTTTTGGTCCAGTGATGGCAATAACAGTGAAGCAACTCCGTTTAGAAGTGTGCGCGTTCAAAGAACAGCACTCCGCCGCGTCGAAAACGGACATCGTGCGGCACTTGTGGACGCCGGATATGCCTGTTCCGGCATGTACAACATCTTGGCACTATTAGACAACAATCAAAGCATCGAAAGAAAGCACGGTTCCGGACGGCCGACGACCTAGCAACAAGAAGCTCTAAAGGAGGCTGAAGAGGAAGACCGAGGGAGAAGTAGCTACCATCGCTGCGTGCATAGTGCATTATTTACATCCTGCAAGTTTTAAAGTCCTGTGATCAAAACTCGCGGAAATGGAGTCGAAAGAACAGCTCGTGCGTGATAAAATCTTGCGCATTCATCACGAGAACAAGGATCTCTCGCATCGTTCCATCGCTAAAACGTTGGGAATCGCGAATTCCACGGTGTCGCGAGTGATTAAGCGGTTCGAGGAACGGTTGACCACCGATCGGAAGCCCAGAAGTGAAGGAAAAAGTATTCCGTACAACACCAAAAATCACAACCGCGTAGTTGGGGCCTTCAACCGAAATCCGAACGCCTCCGTTCGGGATGTGGCTAAGAAGCTGCACCTAAGCCGAAGTTTTGTCCAGAAGGCCAAAACTAAGGCTGGGCTTCGAACGTTCAAGGTACAAAAGGCCCCTAATCGCGACGAGAAGCAGAACAAGTCCGCCAAAACCCGTGCCAGGAAGTTGTACCTCAACATGCTGACGAAAGCTGAATGCTGCATCATGGACGACGAAACATATGTGAAGGCCGACTTCAAACAGATCCCCGGCAACCTGTTTTTCACGGCCAAGGATAAGTTCAGCGTTCCGGAGCATGTCCGCACTCAGAAGATGTCCAAATTTGCGAAGAAATTCCTGGTTTGGCAAGCCATCTGCACGTGCGGGAAGCGGAGTGCACCTTTCGTGACCCAGGACACGATGAACGGACAGGTGTACATAAAAGAGTGCCTCCAGAAGCGGCTGCTTCCTCTCCTGAAGGCCCACAACGTCCCAACAATCTTCTGGCCGGATTTGGCCTCATGCCACTACTCCAAGGACGTGCTGAAGTGGTATGCGGACAATAAGGTCAATTTCGTGCCGAAAATGTTCAACCCTCCCAACACTCCGGAGCTCCGCCCCATCGAGAAGTACTGGGCGATTATGAAGCAGCACCTTCTTAAACGACCTAAGGTAGTGAAGACAGTCGAGGAACTGAAGAAAGTATGGGTTTACATGCAAAAAACGGTTGATTCACAGGTTGTGCAGAATCTTATGGCCGGGGTTAAGGCCAAGGTGCGGGCATTTGCGTATGGACTGTAAATAAAATACGAGTAAAATGGTAAAATGAAGTTTAATAGTTATTTCTCAATCCCTGAAAATATGATGGCAATCGGATGAAAACTCGAATTTTGCGAATCAATTTTGTGTGTGGCAATTTCATCAGTGGACACCTTTAACTTTTTCATTTCAAGTTCCATGAAAACGGTTGTGTTTAGCAAATTTTTAGAACTTGTGTAAATACACACTTTGATGAAGAATTTTATACATCCGTTACAATACAATTTATAATTTTAGTACGTTTTTAACATGTATGCATATTATAAAAATAAACACAATGCAAATATTAGTTTTTTAGTGAAATATGGTAATTTTAGGTGCAGGTAAACTGCAACGACGAATACCATCAACAATTAAGAAAAACAAGAATTTTATTTTAAAAAGATATACATTCATAGTACCATTTAACTCAAAATTCTTCTAAATTCGCCTGTGTATTAATATAAAACCGTTACCATTCATATACAATCGTATGTGTATCCCCGTTTTTACCCCTTTAAAAAATAATATAGTTTGAAAACATCGTAAATTGGACTAAAATCGCGATACCTTTTGAACGGATACATAAAATTATGTTTTTTCTTCATCAAAGTGTGTGTTTTCACACGTTCTAAAAATTTGCTGGACACCCCGTTTCATAAAACTTGAAATGAAAAAGTTAGGCGAAAAGTACTATTTTTTTCAGGGCCACCCCAACAAACAAACGAAAGCAGTAAATAAGAATACATGCTTTATTGAAGCTGAATAAAAAATCTGGCTGAAATATAAGCTGAATAACCATGTTCTAAATTGATATATTAACATTAATTCAAGTGTTTTATTTTGTTTGAATAACATGTAGTAAAGGCTATTTTAGTATTTATATGTAACTAAATTTACACAGTTCCAACAATGAGATGAATAACAGTTTATAAATACGTTTAAACATCGT
>JASCZW010010620.1:0-52550 GCA_034211315.2 Aedes japonicus | reverse complement strand
TGTAACCATCTTTTTACTCAAAGCAGTTGGAAGTGGTATGATCGGGCATAATCCACCACCATCATCATCAATACATGTAGTGGATTAACACGACCAGTTACTAGTAAGCATAGAAGATTTGATTATAATTATCTGTCATCCAACTGTTTATAAAGAAAATAATATTTGCTGGCTACAAATTGTCAGAAAGATGAAGATGTGCAATATTGTCGATAGCTCAAAAAAGACCGATCATTGAAATCCGTCTTCAGATCTAATTTGATTTTACGCTTAAGATTTTTTTTGGATTGAATGTATCCAACATACCGAAATAACATAGCATCACAAACTGTTTCCAAGTTTCCAGAATTTGAAACCAGAAATTGCTAAAGAGGTATCAGCTTTTTCATCGCCGCATAATTTTAAACCTTTAGAAAATTTTAAATACGCTCAGCCATTGTCAGTTCTAAGCTCTCTGAAAGCTCAAATATATAGAGCAAGTTTATGCAAGAGCAGCATACCAATAGAAATATTACAAACTAGCTGAACTCGAAAAGTGCGTTGCTATGCTTCTGGTAACTAAATGAAGGAAAATTTAATATAACTGCTATGAACTTTTTTCGAATGAGTTTTTCTTTCAGTCAGCAGGGGTTCTAACGTACCATGTTTCCTATCCGAGAAACACACGTTTGTGCTTTAAGTAACCTGATAATTCTCATTTTTAGAAATTTTGTGTTTCTATTTGTATGGTTCTCCCTTCCAGAAGAGGCTGGTTTCTCAACCATCATACATAAATTAATATTGCCTTTAAAATCCCTGCAAGTCAAATTTGGTTCCATTTGCTTTATTAGACCTAGAGTACAAGAAATTTCAGTTTTATTTGTATGACAGCACCCCTTCTAGGAAAGGGGGAGGGGTCTCAAACTAACACAGAAACATTTTTCGCCACCAGAAAACCCCATGCCAAATTTGGTTCCATTTGTTTGATTAATTCTTGATATATGCAGAAACTTCTGTTTCATTTGTGGGAGCCTCCCTTTTTAGAGAGTGGGAAGGGTCCAAACTACCATAAACATTACTTCTGCTCCAAAAACTTTCGCATGCTAAATTTGGGTTCCTTTGCTTGACTGGGGCTCGAGTTATGCAGAAGTGTGTTTTATTTGTATGGGAGCCCCTCTTTTCAGAGAAGGGAGGGGTCTCCTTACTATCTTAAAATGATCTTTCGGCCTCAAAAGTTAAATGGCTCGGGTGAGTTTAAGATTTGAGAGTGTGTTCGTGTGAGCTCACTATTAGGGGGCGCATCATTAAGCTTGGGACCGAGCTTGGGACCGATGTGCTAGTACTCGCTGACTGAGCCAAGAAAAAAAACCGTTTTTATATGGGACCTACTCGTCTTAGAGTTAGTCTATGGTAAAACTGCAATTACTAAGATATTTTTGACTATTAAATTTGCATTTTAGGGACTTTCGTGGTCATTCCAACGATGATACCGTGGAACCCCAAATGTTCAAATGCTGTGTTATTACTTCAAATAAGAATTCAATATGTGAACTTCATAAAGTAATCACTGATGCAATGCTGAAAAATAAAATAGATACATATAATTGTTGAAATGAGGACTCGACATTCTTCTCATGTTAGCTTTTTCCTCCTCGTCACATGGCTTTAAAGTAAGCAGCCATAATGCTAATGAGCACGCTGAGCTTCAATAAGTTTAATGAAAATATTTGTTGATCCCTATTTATCTCAGGATTTTATCTGGCGATTCCCGCTTTCCACATAACAACTCAACATAACATATTCAGTTCGCTCAGCACTTTTAATGTGAATCCACTCAAAATCCAGCCCATGCTTCCTGAACCGATTTTTTTGGCAAGCCAGACCCATTTACTAGCACTTCTCCTCAGTGCCCTCATAGCAAACTCAGCACACCGCCCTCAAAAGTGGACAACTTTCCCCAGCTTACCGATCGGTGTGAGCGAGTGCAGTGAGTGCCTAAGAGCCACAACGCATCGTCGTCCACAAGTTCTGGACTCGTCGTCCCAATTTAGTTGTCAAAAAATAACTACTTCATTGAAGCTTTAGAAACATTTCAAGTTAGAAACATTCTATCAGATGGTTAGCATGCTGCTGTGCAAGGGCTAAAATTTCTAGGTATTTTTCAATATATTCAAAATATTAAAACAATTCAACTGATGAAAGCCATACTTATCTGCTTCAAACTGATACCAATTCTTCCATTTTAGAGAATAGTGCCTGACTCCGTCTTTTCTCCCATTCTCCTCGAAATGACGCTACGGTCAGCTGTGCCTTCCGGTACCTCCTTAATGCTCTGGGACAGACATACAACGCTGCCGACCACGGTACGAAATGTCAAATACTTTAATCCAGTACAGAAAAACACGTACTAGACTAAAGGGGAGTAACAACGCTGTACGTTGTATGTCTGTCCCAGGCATAACACGCCATTCTCACAGATGAAAACTGAAATCTTTTCCTTTACTTTTCCAGTTCCAGTCACTTCATTATTTTTATCCACAGTTTAACACTTTTTTGGATCCACACTTTTTAGGATCCATAAGGTTTTTCTTCTTTTCTTTTTAGTTTTTTTTTTTTTTTTTTGTGTCAAAAAAAGAACCTCTCGGAAGTTTAGGGAAGAAACCGGTAACAACTCTAAGAAGATTTTCCAAGAAATTCTGGAGAATACTTTCAAAAGTTTTGCAGAAACTTTCCTATCAGAAGCTTTGAGAAAAGTAATTTGTTCAGGAATTTTGCCCGGAAGTTCATGAGGAAGCCTCCTGTAGAATAAAGCAAAGCCTTGCAGGCATCAGAGAGAGTTTTCCTTGAAATTCAAGAGGAGAATTACTGATTCTTCAACCGAAGAAGCAAAGTCTATGCTAAAATCATTCATATGACCAAAATTGATGATCATGAGTGATGATAACACCATATTAAATATGGTACACACCATCAATGGTTATTGCTGAATCAAAAAAAGTCTGTTGAATTTATCAAATTCTTGATTTTATAGATACAAAGCTTTCGTCTTTCGTTGAAAGCGAAGTCTAATTTTCTTTTAAAAAAAAATACAGACTTCTATAGAAATTCTGTGACATTTCAAATTTTAATCACAGACATTTGAAAAAAATTTGGCATCCTTGCTCACGGGTGTTCGGGTGTAGAGTATGGGTAATGTTGTAGAGTGTTGGTAGTTTGGCGAGATTGGTTTGTGGTAGGAGCGAACAAGTGTTACAAGAGACGGATGATCTAGCCAACTGGTTGGAGGCTATCAATGATGAACTTAGGTCGACAGAGGCAAGCGGTGTTTGGAAGCTGACGTCTGCCCCACGTGGTGTGAAGCCCTCAATGCCATTCCGCGTGAAGGAAGATGTTATAAGTCCCGGTTGGAAGCAGAGGCTTGTAATATCACGGCGTGGACTTCGAAGAGACTTATGCTTACCTTACCAATCAGGCTCAGGCCGGCGTGGCCTCTGCTGTACACAGAAGTTGTCTTCATTCTATTCGAAGAGACTTTATGCACCAGTTGCGAAGTTGTCTACCATCAGGACCGTGCTAGCTGTAGGCGTTCACAAGCAGTTCTATTTTCACCAGATGGACGTTGATCCTACGTGGACCAGATCCTACGCGGAGATCTCAAGGAGGATATATACATGGAAACCCGAAAGGCGTCCAGGCTCCACCGAATATGATGTGTAAGCTGCCCAAGTAGCACCGAAAACATAAATATTCAAGTTTTATTTTTCATGTGTCATGCTGTAGATCTATAACAGTGTGATCTGACTAGGCTTTGTCATGAAGGTGTTCGTTTGATGCAATTCAAATCTAGATTCATCTCGAACGACTAATCTTATTTGTCATACATGTGTTTGAAGTTTTCAGCTAGGACATGTTTGTTTACGTCTGACATCTTGTTTGCATATTATGTTTCATAAATGCATCCATTTAAGTCTTCCGTATTTCAAGAAACAAACATATACGAGAGAGGCCAAACTTCAACAAAACTTGTCAAGTATGTTTGACTAGCGCCGTATTGGATGGAAAAAGACTGTTTTTGAGCTTTCCTTAAGATAGACATACATACTATATCTATTTATATCCCATACTCGCTTGCTTCAGAACCTAGTTCTGTTTTGCTAGAATGAAATATTGAAAATTCCAGCTATGCGAATTGATTGAACATCAAAATTGATGAAATTGCAATGTATGATAACATGAAATTGCTGGTGTGATAACATCTGTTATCAATGTCTTTAATTTAAATCAATACCCAAAGCTGCTTATATCAAAGTGAATAATTCTATTTAAGTCCCCCTACAAGGTTGGCAAGTAGGCAATGAGCCGGTACAGGGTTGTCCAAACCACGCACAACACTGCGTGCGGTATTTGAACGCCGCAGCAGCGTGTATCAGTATCACCACTCCGCGCCGGTGCTCAACATAGTACACGCAGGGCGAAAATCAAACCACCGACACCAGTGCCCGTGCATTTTTCTTGACCCCGGTGGTTTGTACTTCGGCAAACGGGGAAGCCGAGTGTTTCAACTTCGGCAAACAGGGAAGCCGAGTGCTTTCAACTTCGTCAAACACCGTAGCCAAGGAATTCAATTTACGGATACACTTCGACAGCTCCTTTGCTGCACGGACCTTCTTGTCGTGGGGGATTTTTGCTTGTTTTGATATTTTCACCGTTTCATTTAATTTCTAACCAACTTTTATTTGCAACTTGATACCTAGAAATTGATCTTCTTGATCTCTAGAAAAATGGGTATGCCTTTTCGATGTTGGACTTTTTACCCAGCCTGTTTTCCCGGTTGTTTGTCATTTAATGGAGCGGATTCTTAGTATCGAGTATAAATATTTCAGTACAACATACTTTTTCCCTTTCTGAATCGAATGCCCTGCTCTGCGGTACTTTTATCGTTCCCGTGTGATCGAATCAAGCTACTATTCATAAAAGCTCAGTGTTCACTGATTCTTTTAGTAGTTTAGTATACGCTTATTTCGTGGAATTCTTAAAATTTCTTCCGTCTTGCTGTGAGTGAAGCTTATAAAATTGGTTCCATCTTGTTTCGTAGCAAAGCTCACATGCAAAGCGTCTGAAAATGTCAGCAGAAAAACATGCTAAGGTTACAAAGGACGAAGTAAAGGTTGCTACTGAGTGCTTCTCGGGGAATGGCGAGAGAAACCATCCAAAGTGCAACATTTGTTTGAAAGAGCTCTTGGTTAACACTTTCTACAATTTAAAGAGGCAATTATAAACGATGCATCTGATGAGTTAGAGGATATGACCACTAATGAGGAAGTGGTTGAAAATCGCCGTCCAAAACGGAAGATTCTACAGTATCCGTTCCGATAGCAGAGAGTTGTTGGTGGAGTACAGTGTAAAGATGGTTACGGTAGGTGGCCTTACTTTCAACATGCTCGATCAGCCTGGTCTAGCGGATCTTCTAGGGACTCTGACAAAGACCTTAAAAACTACCCAGTATTAGCCAGGACCATTCCAGAGGATGTAGAGAAAGCTGCATTGGCATTGAAAACAGAGATTATAAATGAACTGAAGGATAGAATGATATACATTAAAGTGGACTCCGCTAATCGAAGGAATCTGATTGCTATTTGCGTACAGTACCTAATGGACTCCAAGTTTGTATTGCGAACATTGGCAGGATATGATTACAATGCTTCTCAAGCTGCCAAAGCCTTAAAAGACGAAATATTATGAGTAAAAACTTTTGAAATAGACCCATCCAACAATCCATCACCACCAACAATGAAACAAACTAACTCAAAGTTGGCAGAATTTTATATGATGCTCAGTAAGGATCTGATTTCATAGATTACGACCTGGATGTTGAAGAAATGGACGAGTCAATTGAGTACGATGGGAACGTTGAGGAGGAAGCAGCTCTAAACTTCATAACTAGTGATATTTTGAGTGTGCAGCAATACGCTGCAGCTTTGTGTGTATGATACCATCAAGAAGTTGATTCTCAAACCATATTCCCTGGCTTTATACAACTACTGGTCAAATCAATGTCGTGTATATGGTAAACTGTGTATGTTGTGTACGATCGTAGCGGCAAAGAAGGCCCATTTTGTTTATTTATTTATTTCGTCAACTATACCTAGTTTAAATTTAAAATGTTCTGATTTCGGGTTGACATTATGTGTTATTTTTCCGAGGAATTGCAAAGTTAACAGTTTCCCAGTGAAGATTTGAAAAGACCATCGTTCAGTTAAAAGTCTACAAATTGCAGTCCATTAGGACCTGAACCTTTAGAGGCATCGTAATCTTCCAGAGCCTGTCAAATATCCTGCGCATGGAGTTGATTCACGATAATAATTCTTGAAAACACTGGATTTTTTCTTGGAAGAAAGTTGCAAAAACATTACAATTATTTACCGAGTAAGTTTTATCAAGACACGTAACCGTAAGAAAGTTTTATGATTTTTACTTTGTATTTACCTAGTTGAAGAAGCGCCTTGGACAAGACATTATTTCTAGTTCAGTTTTTGAATTATATTCATCCAGTGCATTACTGCTGGCCAAGTTCAATTGATCGTATATGTCAAGATAATTTTCTAAATACTCTTCGCTTTTGTTTTTCTTGTAAGTTTTATGAGTTTTTATGATTTTTTGCTTGCAGTTTGTCAGGTATTTATGTGTCTATCGTACAAATTTGGATATTTAGGATTTAGGATCCTGTACAATTATTTATGTTATAGAATTTATTGACAGCAATATCGACATTTTTTTCGTTCTTCAATATTGAATGCCAGTCCACAAAATTGAATTCGAATTTAATGTTGTTATAATCTGCATTAATTATTATAAACATCCTCAGATATATTATTGGAAAGTGTATATTGTATGAAAAGTGAATATTCTATTACTGTGTGGAATGCTTCATTTTTCCATAATTGAGTCAATGATTCAGTTACGCAGAAATCTTCGTAAATATTCGTTAATAAAACACTAGATAGCAGTTCTGTTGGTTTTTAATGAGATAAATCTGGTTAAGCTCAAGGTTAGTTGTTTTATCAAAAAATAAGCTGCAATGTTTCGTTATCGCCAAAGACTGTGAGTATTATACTTTCATTTTCTGAGTTCATAATAAATAACTTCAGGAGAAAGTTGCGATAAAATTTGTTTTGCACAATGAAGGAAATCTTCATATGTGTTTTTATGAAGATGATCTGGTGAAAAATACAAAAAGTTTACTCTGCATTGTAACTAGACAATAAGGAGAGAGATTATTATTCTATTTAATTCCAACTACCTGTACTGCTTAAAGTATCTTGTCAGATACGCGTATTTCGTCTAGATTATGCAGACATCTTCAGTGTAGTGCACTAAGTATATAAATAATACATTGTAGACGAAATACTCGTATGTGTCAAGATAAGCAATAAAGGTAGTTGAAATTAAATGGAAAGTACTAATCTTTCTTCTCATTTTCAAATTACAGATATTCCAGTAAAATACCTCACACTCACCAGAACTCTGTATTGTATTGCTTTCTATTAGATAAGATAGGATTGAGCCTGAACAAACAAATCATCAAATAAAAAATATAGACTGTTTAAGTCTTTCAGAAAAGACCACTGGCTTAATGATTGCATATTTGCCAGTAATCAACACGTTCTCTATATTTTTGAAGTAAACTAAAAATCCATTAACGGGAATAAATAGATGTTCTGCAAAATGAAATGTGTTAGATTTCAAATATACAATAAGACTAAACACGTTTTCCAAACAAAATGGCCATGTTTGGAGCACTCCGCATCTTTCGAAACTTTGTGATGATTGCTCTCGCATTCAAACTAACCGTATTGTTTGGTAAGCAACAATACTACAATAATTTTAAGATTCAAACGTTTTAAAACACACAATTATCTTTAATGTGGCGCTTACAGATCTTAATTCGGTCAATTAATAATTAAGTTACTTCGTGCTGAAAAATATTTTTTCACAAAAATGAAATAGTTATGTTGATTTTCACCGAAGCATTTCTTGTTAGTAAGAACATTCTCAAATAATAAACCGTACACATAGATTGGATACCTTTTTGGTAGCCTGTAGGGTGTATTTTGAAACATTTTTTTTCGCATTGCCAGTGTATTGCTCTTCACAATTAGCGTATTGCTATAACTATTGCTATTGTTTGCTTTTAACTTCAGTGTTTATGATGCACTTCTACGTTGTTAAGATGCAAATACCCGGCATCATTGTTATCAGATATCATAATATAGAATAATATGCATGTCCCCTCATTACATGGCATGCGCATATTTCTGGAGCACAATATTTATATCAGTCTTAAGTCACAGTGCATATTATTCACCACAACATTCTTAACGGTCACCTACAATTGATACGTTGTGGGTGCGTTGACGTAAATTTGACAGAAAAGCTATGGGAAAATGGTCAAATTCACGCAAACGCATTAAATGAAACGGTGAAAATATCAAAACAAGCAAAAATCCCCCACGACAAGAAGGTCCGTGCAGCAAAGGAGCTGTCGAAGTGTATCCGTAAATTGAATCCCTTGGCTACGGTGTTTGACGAAGTTGAAAGCACTCGGCTTCCCTGTTTGCCGAAGTTGAAACACTCGGCTTCCCCGTTTGCCGAAGTACAAACCACCGGGGTCAAGAAAAATGCACGGGCACTGGTGTCGGTGGTTTGATTTTCGCCCTGCGTGTACTATGTTGAGCACCGGCGCGGAGTGGTGATACTGGTACACGCTGCGCTGTGTTTGCATGCCAAAGAGCCTCCCGTGTAGAACGGTTTGGTGTTTTAACCATGCCTGTAATGGTAGGGTTTAAGAGGATTCTGACTATTCTCTATCTCATATGTCGAGACGGTCGAGTGGTAAGAACACCGATCTGGTAAGCTTGGAGTCCATAGTATGAACCTAGTTGATGAAAACCTTTTTTGCCATCGAAATTTGTTACACTAATGTTATAGAATATTTTGTTTATGACAATTATAAAACATAGGGTATGTGTCCCTTGACTCAGCCTAATATGCAACAATCGATGAATTTTTTTATTATAACTCATAAGGTATTTGAGCTGGAAACAAAATTTAACTAGCTATACACTGGCTAAGATATGTTTAATAAGCTATCTGGTAGTATGTATCACAAAAAGTTACACAACACATTTTATAAAGTCAGAAACTTTCGAGGGATATGGATGTAATGTCGGTCTATGGGTACCAAATTGGGTCGTATCATGGATGCAAGTTCGTCCCACTCGATATATTTGTCATTAAATGTTATCTATGTACGATTTGTTTTCCTGAAATTCTGATTCAAGGCTTTCCCAGCTGTATTCGCTCTATCCATCAAACAATTTTACAAATCAAACTATACTTAAACTGCTAAAAAACACATAAGTGATTTTTACATATGATTTATATGCCATTAGGCAATCAAAACATTATAATTCACTCTACACAGATTATATGCCTTTAGTTTGTGGTGAGATGAGCCATCTGAAAAACATTCAACCGAAACTCAGACATTTGTTTTGTAAATGTTACCAATAACAACATTTTAACTACGCTTTCCATACAACAGGCCATAGTTGGGAACCTAGGAATAAATATGTTCCTAACATTGGGTCTATGGTTTTCATGTTAAATCATTGTTATTTTACCTATGTGACCTGTTAGTTTATAACGTGTGACTACTTTATGTACATCTTGGCTGCATTATTCGGTTTGTAGGTTCAATTAAGCCAAGTTTAGACCATTTGAAGTGTGTGTAGATAATCTGTTCAGCTTAACCAGTAAAATCATGGTGTCTAAAAAGTTAAGGAAATCGAAAATCACGCAGAAGTGAACAACTATAAGTTGATTAATAATGTCTCAAATGCTATGAAATACATCGGTCATCCGGATAGCAATATGAATTTGTTGATTATCGCTGAATTAATGACATATTTGGTACATAGGCCGAATCAAGGAGCTAGGCTAACATTACATCCCCTTACCCTAAATTATGTTTCATAGGCTCCACCTTCTGCGCTATTTCAATTCTATAGTAGAACCCAAAAAGGTTTTCTATCATCGGAATGGTAACATGATCATTTGTCACATTTGAGCAAAAATGCATGCAATCAAACATTTGGTGTTAC
Source organism: Aedes japonicus (assembly GCA_034211315.2). NCBI lineage: Eukaryota > Metazoa > Arthropoda > Insecta > Diptera > Culicidae > Aedes > Aedes japonicus. The sequence continues at coordinate 42,408 of JASCZW010010620.1, read as the reverse complement.
TTGGGTGATGAAATTGCTACATGGGTTGAAGCAATCACTTCGTTGCTGGAATGAAAAATTCAACACCGAATTCATCAAGCTGAGTTTCTAGCGATTTTGTCATGATACTGCCTGCATATCCGAACCAATGAAGATGATGAGCTGTACAACGTGCTGTATGTCGATGACTCCATCGTTTTGTTGTCCAACTGTCAACTGTTTTCTGCCTCTATTGATAAGTGCTTGTGGTTTATTAGAAGCTTAGTTTCGGAAGGAGGAGATTGACACTTGTCAAAGAATCCAAGATTGCTGTGATGGAATTTTAACGATTGCTTGAAATACTTGAGGCTGCTTCGATGTCATGCCCTCTCAATCGTTCCGCCTTAAATTCCGTCGTAATTCTTGAAATTTTCCAGAATCCAGGGACCTGGTTGATATATCATCTAATCGTCTTGATTACCGACAGCTTCCACTTGGAAGTTTTAGGCGCCTCGAGAAATCCCTGTTAGCAACTAGAAAATAATTAGGAGGGACTTCTTTCAAAATGACTGGTCAAACGGAATATTTTATTAAATTTTATTTAAAAACAGTAAACATACCATCAATTTCTCGCTGGAATAACCGAAAATAAAATAGAAAATACATCGTTCTTAAGGACTAAACGTAGTAAGATTTAAAATACTCTCTCTAAAAATATGATAATGAAAAATGATTATTTACAAAAGATAGGATCGCTATAATATTCTTTTAACATGGAGTCAAAGTGTTCTCTATTAACTTAATCAAAAACCGTAAAACTAATTGCGGAGTTTTTCTGTCTTAAATGTCTAGCTGAGTATTGTGATCGATGATGAAATACCGTCAAGCTGTTTACAATTCCAATACAAAAAAAACCTGACGGGTTGGAAAAGAAGCGGAAGAGCATATTCTATTTACAGAGTAACTGATCGATTTTCCGATTTTTCCGATTTGAGTGGTGGAAAAATAATTAAAGTCATATTTTTCCAGCCGACATGATTGATTGGCAGCTGGGTCGAATCGGATCAGCTTTCATAGATTTATGAGCAATTTTCGATCAGGATTATGTTGAATAATTAAATGTGAAATTCAATCGAAGTAAACTGTGAGGGGATCAAATTGTTATGAGTCAGTGTGTAGTAGCAATTGATAATCCTATATAATATTTACATCGTTAATATTAATAAAATTATAGCTTTTGGCTAGCCTTTCATCGACCGACAATGAGCAAGGTGTGATTATTATTTTTTTTTTCGGTCGACTCGCCAATAGGGTCTTTAGCTGAAATGATTTTTAAATTTTTCCCGTTTGGAAAAGTTTGAAAATCACACCAAACTTCCAGCAGCCGATTTGTGTCGTTTGAAATTAAGATTATCTGGTTCTAAGTTCTAACGGGTTAAAATTATGCTATTCTTAGGAAAAATTCAACTTACATGGAAGTGGAAGGATGTTTTTCGGTCGGAATTTTTCGACGAGAATTGGTCGGGTTGGTTTATTGAATCGACTCCGGTATCGCTTCCGGGGGGTTAGTGGGGGTTGGGGGGCGTGAAGACGACTTTGGAAAGAACCATTAATGCGAGCCATAAAAAATCTTCAACTCCATAAAATGGGGGGTGCCCCTCCTAGGGCGGGTGGCGATAATCGTACATCACGCAAATTTATGTTGATAAACAACTTCTTCGAGCTTCCCGGCCGAGGAAGTAACGGCCACTTATGAAGTTAAACAGTGCCTGGTTTTACGGTCCAAGAGCCGGGATATCAGTCCCGGGATAGAAATTATAGTTGTTGTTATAAGTGGTTTGCCTTTCGGCGGGGATGAAGGGTGATGGGCAAATGTGTTGGATTGCTGGCTGGGGGGCAGGTTTTTATCGGTGGAATGGATTGGAGCCGTTCAAGTGAATGGCGTTCGATCCGGCTAGTGGGAAGTTTCGCTGTTAGTAGATGGACTGGTCATGATTTACCGGTGCGTGAACCGTGAATTTCAGCGAAAGCGAGGGGATTGAGGAAGAAATTTAAGCAAAATTAAAATATTGCTTTTCAAATTTGTTGAACGTCTTAGATTTATAGGGTAAATCATTATTTTTCACAATCCAAAAATTTAAAATGTTGTGAAAGTATTTGCAAAATTAAAAAAAAAAAATTAACATGGAAGTTCAGCATTTATGAAAGCCACTTCCAAGTTCCATGAAGTTCAAATCCGCAGAACTTAGTTGAATTCAACAGAGCTTCAAGAATTAAAGGAAGGACTTCATGCTCCAAAACATTACAACCGCTAGTTAAAGTTAAAAACTACATCCGAAAAAAACGTTACTCAGCTCTCAAGCTGAACAAGAGTTCTACGGTCACTTATAAAGAACTCTTTTCGTGGCTACGAAGAAAGGTCACTTCAATTTATTCAATGAACTTCCTAGCAACCTTAAAATATCTAAAAAAATTCGTGCCATCAATTGTCAAAATATTCACTCGAAATTTTCTAATTTCGTTTCTTTCGAGATTTTGGCTCAAGATCTAAGGTTTTGTTTCCCATTTAAGATTTTTTAGGATAAAGATTTTTTTTCTGAATTCAAAAGTTAAACAAAATCAAAATCCCAAACAACTAAAAACATACAAGCTCGGCACTCCTTTATTAAAGTCACAAGTTCTGCAAAGTTCAAATAATTTCCCTCATACCTTTCTTGCGTTCTCAGAAGCTTCAGGAAACTAAAGAGAAACTTCAGGCTCCAAAGTATTTCGACCGCAACTTGGAGCTTTGTTCCGAAAAACGCCTTATTCAGCGTTCAAGCAAAATAAGAGTTCTTTGGTCATTTCTGGGAATTGGAAATATAATGAAACCATTTGTAAAATTCCAAAACCATGCAAGTTTGGGTTTTTTTTTTTCATGAAAGCTACTTCCAAATTCATGAAGTTTAAGTTCGCAGAACTAAGTTGTATCCCACATAGCTTTAAGAACCAAATGGGGAACTTCATGCTCCAAAATATTGCAAACGCTAGTTGAAGTTAAAATTTAGATCCGAAAAAAAAACTTCACTCAGCTTTGAAGCTGAATTAGTGTTCTAAGTTCATTTTCAAAGAGCTAGGTCTTTAAGTTACCCAATGAACTTATTTAAAATATTTCAAAACCTTTCGTGAAAGTTTCGTGAAAGTAAACGTGCCATCAATTGTCAAAATAGTCACACGAAATTTTCTACCAGCTTTTGTTTCGAGATTTTGACTCAAGATCGCAGGTTTTGTTCCACGATTAAGATTTTTCATGATAGTGTTTATAACAAAAACATAAGCGTAATCTCGAATACTAAACATACAAGGTCGGAACTCCTTTATTACAATTACAAGTTCTGTAGAGTTCAAATAAAATTCCCTCAACCCTTTCTTGCATCTCAAGAAACAAAAGAGAAACTTCAGGCTCCAAAGTATGTCTACCGCAACTTGGATTTAAAAATTAGTTTCGGAAAAACGCTTATTTAGCCTACAAGCTGAATAAAAGTTCTTAGGTTACTTTTTCTAAAATTAAGAATAGAATGAAACTATTTGCAAAATTGCAAAAAAAAAAAATAAACATGCAAGTTCAGTATTTTTTTATGAAAGCTACTTCCAAGCTAGTTCCATGAAGTTCAAATCCGCAGAACTTAGTTGTATCCGACAAAACTTCAAGAACCAATAGAGGAAGCTTTCAAGCTGAATAAGAGTTCTTCAGTCACTATTGAAGAACTCTTGTCAAATATCCGCACGTAATTTTCTACCAACTTTTGACTAAGCGACTTTGGCTAAGATCTGAAGATTTGTTCCACGCTTAAGATTTTTTAGAACAAAGAAAAAAATTTGAAGTCAAAAATTTCACAAATGCACTTGCAAAATCCCAAAAACTAAACAAACAAGCTCAGCACTCCTTTATAACAGTCACAAGTTCTGCTGATTTCAAATAAAATTCCCTCAAACCTTTCTTGCAGCTTAAGAAGCTTCATAAACAAGAGAGAAGCACTAGGCTGCAAAGCATTTCAACCGCAACTTGGAGCTAAAAATTAGTTAAAAAAAAATTATTCAGCTTACAAGGTCACTTCTTCAAGAATTTAGAATAAAATGAAACCATTTGCAAAATTCCGAAAACTAGACTCAAGTTCTTTATGAAACAAAAACTTAAAAGGGAACTTCATGCTCCGAAATATTTCAACCGCTAGTTGAAGTTAAAAACTAGTTGGGAAAAAAATTAACTCAGCTTTCAGGCTGAGTAAGAGTTCTTAGGTTGCTTCTAAAGAACTTTCTTGGTGTGTACAAAGCAGGTCGCTTCAAGTTACCCTGTGAACTTTTAAGGTACTAAGGTTTCGTGAATGGATCAATTGACAAAATATTCACACGAAATTTTATTCCAATTTTTATCTCGAGGTTTTGACTCAAGATTTCAGGATTTGTTGCACGTTTTGGATTTGTTGAGATAAAGAAATTTTTCTGAAAATTCCAAATACTAAACAAACAAACTAGGCACTCCTTTATTACAGTCACAAGTTCTGCAAAGTTCAAATGAAATACCCATAAGCCATTCTTGTATCTTAAGAGGCTTCACGAAACAAAAGAGAAGCATCAGGCTCCAAAGTATTTCAACCGCAATTTGGAGCTTAAAATTAGTTATTAAAAAAAAGCCTTTTGAACCCTTCTAGCTGAATAGAAGTTCTTTGGTCACTTATTCTTAAATTTAGACTAAAATGAAACCATTTGCATGATTCCAAAAGAATAAACATGCAAGTTAGGCATTTATTGTAAAAGCCACAGTTGTATCCCACATTACTTCAAGAACCAGAAGAAGGACTTTATGCTCCAAAATATTGTAACCGCAACTTGGAGTACAAAAATAGTTTTTAAGCCTTTAAGCTGAATAAGAGTTCTTTGGTGATCTTCTAAGCAACTTGAAATATCTAATTGGTTCTGTGAAAGAAACCTGGCCAGTAATTGGCAAAATATACAAACAAAATTATTGTAATTTTTCGAGATTTTGGCTCAACGTCTCAGGTTTTTTTCTACGTTTTAGATTTTAAAGAATAAAGAAAAATCTTCTCAATTCAAAATTTGCACAAAAACATTAGCAAAATCCCAAAAACTGAAAACAAACAAGCGAAACTCTTTTATTACAATCACAAGTTGAAATAAAATTCCCTCAAATCTTTCTTTCCTCTTAAGAAGCTTCAACAAACAAAAGGGACAACTTCAGGCTCCAAAGTATTTCAACCGCAATTTGGAGTTTTGTTTCGGAAAAAAACCTTATTCAGCCTACAAGCTTAATAAGAGTTCTTTGATCACTTCTTCATAAAGTTAGAATAAAATAACATGCCAGTTCGGCATATTTTTATGATAGCTACTTTCAAGTTCCATGAAGTTCAAATCCACAGAACTTAGTTGTATCCTATAAAGCTTCAAGAACCAAACAAAGAACTTCATGCTCCGAAATATTTCAACCGCTAGTTAAAGTTAAATATTAGTTCCGGAAAAATAACTTTCCTCAGCTTTAAAGCTGAATAAGAGTTCTTTGTTCACTTCTAAAGAAGATGTTTCGTGTCTAAAAAGCAAGGTCGCTTCAAGTTACCTAGTGAACTTCTAAGCTTTAAAATCTCTAAAAACTTTAGTAAAAGGAAACGTGCCATCAGTTGTCAAAATTTTCACATGAAATGTTTTATTATCTTTTATTCCGAGATTTTGGCTCAAGATCTCAAGGTTTTTTCCCCGTTTTAGATTTTTCGAAGAAAATTTTTGCTAGATTCAAAGCTTCTAGAACAAAATGAGGAACTTCATGCTCCAAAATATTTCCAACGCTTAAAGATAAAAATTAGTTAGGGAAAAAAATTACTCAGCTTTCAAGCTGAATAAGAGTTCTTTGTACACTTATAAACAACACTTTTCGTGGCTGCAAAGCAAAGTCGCTTTAAACTACCCAGTGTACTTCTAAGCAATTTTGAAATATCTAAAATGTTTCCTGAAAGTTTCTTTCGAGCTTTTGGTTCAAGGTCTCAGGTTTTGTTCTACATCTTAGATTTCTTAGGATAAAGAAGATTTTTCTAATTTCAAAAATTTAACATATTCATTAACAAAATCCCAAACACTAAAAGCATATAAGCTCGCCACTCCTTTATTACAGGCAAAAGATCTGTGGAGTGCAAATAAAATTCTCTCAACCCTCTCTTGCATCTTAAGAAGCTTCAAGAAACGAAAGAAAAACTTCAGGCTCTAAGGTATTTTTTAACCGTAACTTGGAGCTAAAAATTTGTTTCGAAAAAAACTTTATTCAGCCTACAAGCTAAATAAAAGTTATTTGGCCATTTCTTCAAAAATTTAGCATAAAATGAAGCCATGCTTCAAAATATCTCAACCGCTAGTTAGAGTTAAAAATTAGTTCCGAAAAAAACTCTACTCAGCTTTCAAGCTGATTAAGCGTTCTTTGTTCACTTCTAATTAACACTTTTCATGGCTACAAAGAAAGGTCACTTCTAGTTACATGGTGAACTTCTAAGCAGCTTCAAAGTATCTAATTAATTCGGCGAAAGAAAACTAGCCAACAATTGTCCGAATATTCAAACAAAATTTTCATCAAACTTCCCATTTTTTTCGACGTTTTGGCTCAAGATTGTTTCGTATATGATTGATTTGAATTTTCTCCTTATATGATTGATTTGAATTTTCTCCTAAGTGTACGTTTTTCCTCGATTAAGTATGGCTCAGTACAGCCACTGGAAAACCTAACACTCAGGGTGGTGAAATTAACATAAAATTACTACCTAGCGCTACTTGAATTCATCCAACTGCTATCTTCCGAATCAAACTGCACCATATAATTTCCATTTACTAGCCCCTCATCCCCTCCCACGGAACCACGCGATCATCCATCTTACGTAGAAACCTATAATTTCCCTCCTCACCCCCGCTCAGCTACGAGCAAAGAACGACCGAGTTCGATCCACAATCGCCACGCCGCCGGACGGACACCGGAAAGTAAACGAAATTGCCCCCACCCCCGGATTGCGTGCGACGCATCGACAAAGAACCGTAAAACCACCACCTTTCTTCTCGGTTTGGCCGTTCCCCTTCCTCAAATCCAACGAAACAAAAAAAATAACAGGAATTTGATTTCTATCACTTGAAAAGTCGCGTAAAACTATTAATTATTAAAAGTAGTTTCAGTGTGTGTTCTAGCTTCTAGAGAGTCGCGCGGCCTCAGTGGAGGCCACTAACTAGCCCACGTACGGGTAGGGGGCGTACGGGGCGGGGAAGTATCCGGGGAAGGCAGCCGCCGTCGGCTGAACCAGCGGAACCGACTGCGTCACGTAGGTGGTCAGCTGAGTCGGGACGACCGTCGTCGAGTAGAGGGTGGTGTAGGCCGTCTTGGCACCGAAGGTTAGCTTCAGGACCTTGCTGTTGGTTTCCGTCACTACGATGTTGGTGACGACCGGGGTCGATTGAAGCGTGACCTGTGGCTGCTGGAAGGGGTTCAACTGTGGGATTGGTGGGATTGGGAGCGAGGGTAGGGTCGTGGTGACGACTTCGTAGTTGGTCTTGGTGATGGTGCCGATGGGGCGGGAAATGGTGCTGAATTTGGTATTTTGACCGTTGATGATCGGAAGGACGTGCGATTCGTAGACGGTTTCGAGGGAGATGATTGGTTTGGAGGAGGTGATGACGGACGGGATTTGGGCAGCAGCGGCGGGGTTGAGCAATCGAAGCAGAGCCAGCTGTTGAAGTTGATCAGGGGTGAGGGAGGGGGTGGTTATCGGGGCTTCCGTTGTGATCTTGTTGGCTTCCTTGTGCGAGGCGATCTTCTTTTTGGGTCGAATGTTCTCCGGGATGTTGGTCTTGTCGACTTCGGAGAGGTCGAAATCGGATCCAATGCTGGAGAGATCCAGATCGGACGGTAGTCGGGCTCGCTTGGGTTTGTCATCATCTTCGTCGTTTTCATCGCCGAATTCCAATTCCAAGTGCAGTTCGGATCCGGCTTCATCCAGACGACTGTTGAATTCGTTCAGAGTCTTTGACGGGACAAATTGGTACAGCTCCATGGGTGGCAGTGTCTTGGTGGCAGTCACCAGTCGGGTAACGTGGTAGGTTTGAATTAGCGTGTAGCTCGTGGTATCCGTTCCATCGCGAATCACCGGCAGAATGTGAGTCTTCAGCATGACTTGAGTAGTGCTGAAGGTCTCCGTTAGCGTTTCCAGTGGTGGAGTTTCCGTGTCTCCGGAAAGGGCAATTGGTGGCAAAGTAGCGATGCTCGAGTCCAATAGATTGCTTTCCTTGTCGAGGTGACTGGTCGTAGCCAGGATGTTCTCAGTCAGTGGTTCCGTCAGCGAGGGGGTGATGGTAGCCGTTTCCTGTTCCAAAACCTTCTCGAAAGTCGACGTCACGGTTATGTAGCGAGTGTTCTTCACGGTGCCAACCTAGAATGAAGACAATCATTAAACAATCTCCCCCCGAAAATTACCTCACGACGTCAAACCTGGAAAGTGTAGGGTGACTTGATGGTAGCGATTTCGTAGTACGTATCCTTGAAGTCTACTGGCGTTGAAATCTCCACCTTGATCGTCTCGATTGGATACCGTCGCTCGATTTGGTTATCGTTCTCCGCATCGTTCAGCACGTTTCCGTTGACCGATCCGGACTGATCCAGATCGGCATCGGTGTCGACCTTCTCCGAGTGGTCCGGGTTCTGCGAGATGTCATTGTACTGCACCGAGGCGTCCGAGATGGTGGCTGTCGTGAGGCTCTCTACGGCGTCGGTGGACTTCTTCGATCCCGGGTGCTTTCGGATATTGACCGTCGGTTTCGGGGGGCTCTTGTACTGCCAACGGCCGGGCGAGCGGTTCAGCTTGAACTTGTACAGACTGGTGCTGGTGGTCGTGGATTCACCCTCCGGTGGCGTTGGCTTCAGGTTTGGCTTGAACGCACGGCGATTGGCTGCTTCCTGACTCTGGGCTGCCGACGACGCTGGGCTAGATATGGTAGAGCTAGGCTTGAAACTGTTACGAGAAGCTTTGTTACGCCTGTTTGCGTAGGCGGGAGTGGTGGTAGTTTCACTAAAAACGGACACCGTCGCCAGTTCCACACTAGATGAGGAGAATCGGTTAAAGCGGGTGCTGCAAAAACAGGGTTAGGTGGTGGTGGTGGTGGTGGTGGTGGGTTGTGTCCATTGGTGTGGGAAAGGGTGGAGGGGGTGGCAGGGTGGAGAAGAAAACGGAAAAACAAACATATGTACAGTCACCGTGGGTGTGTTGAAGGTGTGCTGAGTATGTGCTTATGTATCTATGTATAGGTGGGCTGAGGCGTGTTGGTTTTGGTGGTTCCATCGGAACTGGAATCGCAATCCAACACTCTATGTACATGGCATGCCGGTTTTGCTTTGTTTGGGGGGTGTTTTGAAGGTTAAATGGTAGGACAATCAGAAATGTCTGTACCTTGGATCAGGAAGCTAATAGCTCAAACTCTGCGAAAACGTGCAAATTTTGATGGTTGGCGAAAGTTGAAAATCACATTCATACTTACTCACTCATACGAGTTCTGTCTGATTGAGGACTGAAAGTAGAGATTCGTTAGTCATACGTCTTGTGCTGGATCCTGTAACTTGTCGATCAGTTTCAACGTACTTGGACTGTCCCTGTACTGTAAATAATTGTCTTGCAGACTTGCATGTTACAAAGGATGATTCTTAGTGCTGGTTGATGAATGGAATCATATTCGATTTTGAGAACAGTTTTTAGAAACCCATTGATCATTGCAGGTGCAAGGTGCCAAAAGGTGCGCCAATTTTACTGTTGCTGTTCTATGATTTACTCTTACCTGCCATTATCACTTGAGTTAATCATTTCGAAAGAAAAGTAATTAGGGTGGGATATTTTTTTGCTCTTCAGATTAAAGACAATAGATACCTCTTTTTAAGAAATTCGGTAGTCTTATTACACAATATGATTCGAAGATTTGTAAGTCAAATGGTTGCGTTTTTGTCTACAAAGTGTGCACTAAAGGATGGAACGGTCAAAACTTGGTCGGCTCAAATATGACGTAGTTTTTTTAATCGTGCAATTATAAAACTTGAGCACCCCTCATGTTGTAGGTGTATGCGTACGAAATTTTGACTCTATTTTGTTTCCGCCATTTTCTATTCAGTTGTCTAAGTGGCGTTGCAACAAAAAGGGCAGCGTATCAAACTTTTTCACCGACTAGGAAAAATCACTTAACATTGCCAAATCAACCGTGACGAATGTGATAAAATTGTTCGGAGAATGTCTGACAACTGCCAAGAAGCCGGGATTAGGAGGAAATCGAAACCAGGAAGCCGCAGCGACCGGAATAATAGTGGCCAGCATTTTCAAACACAAGACCAACCTTTCCATCAGATATATCGCAAGACTGTCAGACCCCTAAAGTTACAGTGACACCAAATCGAGATGATATGTTGTACACGAGTTTGTTGACCAAGTTTGATTGCGTCGTAATGGACGATGAAATATACGTCACGGCTGATTTCAAGCAGCTCACAGGTCAAGAGTTTTGCACGGCTACCGGAAAAGGAATGGTTCAAGATAAGTTTAAGCAGAAAAAAATATCAAAGTTCCCAGAATTTTGTTTTGGTTTGGCTGACGATTTGCACCTGTGGACTATAAAGCGAACGTTTCGTAACAACTGGCACTGTCAACCAAGATATAGCAAAGAGAATGCTTGTAAAAACGCTTTGTTCCGTGCTGTTTTGGCCAGACCTCGCTTCCCGCTACTACGAGAACTGTCGGAAACTGCGCCCAATTGAAAAATATTGGGCAATCGTAAAGAAAAACTTTAAGAGAACTCAAAAAACAGTTGGAAGTGAAGAACAGCTCAAGGCAAATTGGCGTTCAGCGACAAATATGGTGGATATAACAGCGGTACAGAACTTGATGTGTAACGATAAGCCCGACATAATTTTCCTGTGTTTTATAGACGATAAACTTCTCAATGAAATAAAGATTCATTATTTATAGAATAAAATAATCAGTGTTTGCCTAATTATGTTTGACCATTTTTTGACCGTTCCACCCTTTATTGTACACGGCAACATATGAATACGTTTCAAAATTCCGGAAATATCTGGTAGAAGAAAGATGTTATAATATGAAGCGCTTTGAAGAGTGTAAATCTAAGAAATGCACTAAACATTAGACGAATCCGAGTTAAATTGGTATGTGTGAGCAACTGTCTTCAAAAATAACAATATTGCCTTGTGGATAGTGATGTTTCACGTAATGATCAGCTAAGTATGTCCCCCTATCTGCGTGGTTCCAATAATTTAATTATCTTATTTTGTGAGAGTCTCCAGCAGCACTCTTTCTGATGAAATAAATCAGCCCAAATCGACTCTTAAGCATCATTCAAAAATACCTTGTCATCCCAATGCAAACCCCTTATCAGGCTTTGTGAGAGGCCCCAACAGCTTCCTTACTGTTGGCTTAAATTGGTTCAATGAGGTTACTGAGCGTAGTAGGAAATCTTGTTTTTCCATTGAAATAAACCAGCATCATACTTTATGAGTGGCCCCAATGGCATTTTAGCCGTTGCTTAGTGGTCTAGAATGTGAAGTCAGCTGGATAGATACATTTTCAGCCTAAGCTTGAAGTATTGGAGTAATATTGTTTTCTAAAAAGTTGTTTCTAATAACAAGGTCCTTCCCATCAAAGAGTCCCACACCCAAAAAGTTGAAATTGCAGTAGCAAAAATGCAAATTGCAATTTTGGTGCTTTTGCAATCATATCTTGAGAAATCCGTATGATTCTGATAAGGCAATTGCCCATCATGTTCCACAAAGCTTTTATGGTATAAACAAAGCCATGCAAGTGTGTGCAAGTGGTTATCGCTGTGTGCCCAGTGCCTCGACAATCGAAGCAACTGTTGGGTTTTTGTTCAACCGTCAACAACTTCTCAATAAGGGTGAGACAATGGCACAGAACGCCGCTACGCCATATTCCACCGTTGCTATTCCGCTGTCGTACGTTCTGGCTTTTATCTGCACTCGTCATCACACCCTATCGCCCTCTCATCAAGTCACCATGCGGTTTATGAAATAAACGAAGCCATGTAAGTGTGTGCGACCGAAATTTGCTTCATCGTTGTAACGTTGAGTGCCTCAAAAACCGGTGAAGAAAACTGTAGGATTCTTTGTTCCATTCACCTCAACTTGTTGCGGTGACTGGATGGTTACAACAGCAGAGCTTCGTCATGCTGACGGTCGCGGTTCGACTCTCGGTAGCGGGATGGCAATCTTTTTTTTTTGTGCGCCATTGAATTTACTACTACTTTAATCAATCAGACAACATCACGGGTCACACATTGAATTTTTCTAATCGAATTGATGTAAAGTTGCTTTTTTGCTCCACGACCAATGCTGCTTTCTTTTCTCCAAGTTGCGATCCATTACGAGAAATGAAACCAAATCATGCGAAATTGCATTACAATCTTCCTTTTTTATTTTGGGTGTAGGGTGATCATTATTTACAGGGAAATCGATAATCTTACTTTTTTATTTGTAGAATGTAACGATTTTCTTATAAAATTATGCTCTTTTCAAATGAGTTTTACTCAATTTAAAAAATAAGCTATTTCAGATAGGATATGCAATAATAAAAATTCTTTCAAATGTTGTTGATAATTATTTTGTTTGATTGTTCCAACTAGAGAAATCAACATTTTAAAAACGCCTTCAAAAAGGTACAAAAAAAATTATCAACCAAAGTTGCTACGATTCATCTGAAAATAAGGACCACCCTAGGGGTGAGACATCATTAATTTTCGCATTAAATCGTATTATAATACCACTAATTCAAGATTAAAATATTAATCTTGACAATAATGTTATATAAAGTAAATTCGTTTTGGAGTGTACATGTTAGTTTGCCAGATTGTCCGTGGCTTATTGGTATTCGTGAGATGTGGAAATGTATAGTGGTGTTTGTGTTTCGTCTCAATGTTTACCTTTTTACACGGAACAGCTGATTATGGTGATGTCAAACTATCACCTCACAGTATGGAATGTTATGGTAGTTTGATGTCATCACCCACATGCTCAACAATGTTTACAATATTTTTGCTTCCAACACAAGTAAACTGCTCGATGTGCCGGACCTAAGCTGAACGACATCGACTTGCCAACAAGTGACGACTCCGCCGTACGTCAACAAATTAAAGAAAAGCAAACCATGCGCGATAACTATACACTGTTAATAAAATTATAGCATTGTATTGACAGTTCATGATATCATAATACCGTATAATGATATTATAATTTTATTATTTTCACTAATACTCATTGGCATTAAAATTAATGCAAGAATGAGTGGGCTCTTTCCTAGGGACCACCCTAGTTTTCCATCGTTGGTGTGAAGGGCCTTGTTACTAGCAAAAACTTTGTAGGAGACAATGTTGTTCCAAAACTTTAAACCTAAGCTGAAAATGTATCTTTCCAGTTGAATTCACATTCTGGGCCACTGTGCGTTGGTTTAAATCGGTACTAAGACTTTAAAATATATTTTTGCATTTCCTAAAAACTAATTAAATAGAAAACAATCCTTAGATAAAGATGAACAAAGATTCAGCTAAAACGAACGCTGCAGTAAACCCTGTGGTGGTTCATTGATTCATTTTATTAACGTCTCTTTAAACTGTACGTCGATATCGCCATACTTTAGGATCACCAGTTTTTACACATTGAAAATGTATGTCAGTTCATCTTCTGGTCCTCTGTGTAATTACAGCTGCCCTTTATTTCCCGAGCTAGCAACCACGGGTGGTCAATCGTGCTCTGCTCTTGTTAAAAAAAAAGTAAGCAGAGCGAAGCACCACACTCAAAAAAATTGACACGTTGATTCCGCACGTAATTTTCGTCCACTGCCAAAACCAGTAATAAACACGTGGAATCCACGTAAGAGCTACGTGATATCCACGTAAATCCACCATCTACGTAAAAATCACATCAATGTTACGTGATTTTTCACGTACAATTCACTGCCACGTAATGTTCACCTGATTTTACTGAAGAATATTTGGTTACGTGTTTAGGTGAAAGTTACATGAAATTTCACGTGGAAATAACGTGTTGATTTTTTTGAGTGTACTTCGGCCAGAGAGCGATTTCTGTCATTTTTTTCACCATTACTCAGTCGCTAGGACAGGACCTGCTAGCTCAGAGAGAGATGACCTCTTATAAATTTATGATTGCTATGATACGGGGGTCGCTCCAGTGTTGCCAGAAATGTATACATAGTAATCCCATTGAAAATTGTGTAATTAAACATATAATAAAAATTCGTCGAGATTCTTTTAATACTTGGTAATATTCAATAAAGTAAACGTTTCACAATTGTCAATATTTTAAATGGAGAGGTTCGTGAATTTGAGGCTCTACGAATACAAAACTGCCTTACAGGGAAGAAAAATATGATATTTAAAATTCAAATAAATAATACGCGTTACTTTTAAATCTTCGAAAGCTTTTTTCTGATCTTAATTTTTCCAGAAAGTATCATTTTTAGGAGGAGCGATCCAAAAACCCAACAGTTTATCATTTTCTAGTATGAGCAAACTTCTGATTTTCATAACTCACGGTATAAATGAATTTTTTTTTGCTAGCCATCTCTCGCGAAGCGATGAAAATTGAGACCCGGATGTGACATGTCACTGGGACCACAATTTATCGCTTTGCACTTCATTTCGAACTAATTTAAAATAAACCACTGCGAAAGTGAACTTTGATTTCCACATTTGTTCAGTTGTCACAAACGAAAAAAGTGAAAAAGCAGTAACTAGCAACACCGCCAAACCAACAACAAACTGACTGCTGGTAACGTAAGTCAACGGAGGCGGTAGAGGCGGTTGTCACAGCGACCAATAAAAAACTGTCTTTTTTGACAGCTAAATGGTCTTGTTTTTGCACTAACAGCAGACAGGTCCCGTCCTAGCTCAGTAGTATTCGTCTCAAACGTATTGATATTTTGAACATATAAAGAGCCGCACTTGAGCTAAACATGTACAACAAATCAAATGGTTTGAGTTGAATACAGCTACTAGCGAAAAATTTACAGGAATTGGTCCACAGCCGAAGTAGTACTCTATCCTCTGTATGGAAGCAGGGTAGCTAATCAATCGAGCGAATACTGATTTTTTCACTATAGTAATTAAAACGCATTGAAATTAATCACGATCATATGACACGGAAATGTTTGATGTTACATCATCCATTGTTTTTAAAATAACCAGAGACAAGCATCTTGAGGAATTAATCCTGATCGACTGCTTACAATTTAGCTGAAACTTGGCACACTGAACCTAAAAATCATCTCAAGTTCGTCTCAAAAGTAAATTGATTGCACTCTAAAACGAAAAGCCATCGGAAATCGGATGGGTTCATATGACGATCGTCCATGTTTTTTATGACCATCAACCAAATTCAATCCGATGTTTGTTTCAACACTTTGTGCATCGATCTAAGAATGATTTGTATTAAATCCGACAGCAATCAATTGTTACTCAGAATTTCACTTCTTCTACCATTAATCAAGGATTGTTTTAAATATCCATTTCAAATGATTTGCGTTGTGGGGCTTTTCCAATGCATTTCGCATCCCATTTTGGGATTACGATTTTATATACAACATGGATTCGAATTTGAATGGGAGGTCAATTTGCCTTGCGTATTTTGAATTGATCAACATTCGAAGGAAAATCATCTCGTTTCTAGAAAATTTCGACATGAACCGAAGAAGGATTCATTTGATACAAAGAGGATGTTTGCGTTCAGTGTAGGGTTTCCTTGCTTTAAAAGATGTCACTTTGCCATACACGCTAATATGAGAATACTTTATATTAGGTATTTACTTTACCTAAAATCAGGTATTGCTGACAATGGGTATTGTAATATCAGTAAAATTAAACGATAATAATCAACTGTAACTGACGTTTGGGTAATGTGCATTTTCTAATATTGAACATTTTTTTTTACTAAAAACAGCATTACTGAAGCAACGCCGTCTCCATATTTTTCTAAACAAAAACGTAATTTTTTTTCTATTAATCTTTCAATAAATAGTTTATTCAGGACTCAATATTTGCACTAACAACTTTTGCATTCCTTTTTTTATTCAAGTTCCGAGAGATAACGTGAATCCAACGTGAATCCCGAACTGCAATTCGGCTTGACTTCGGAGGAAGTGTCGAATTGTTGGGTCGATGCATGAAAAATATTTCAGTAAAAGAGGAATCCAGCTAGCACAAAAGTGAGGTTAAACGTCGTAACTCTTGAAAAATGATTTTTTTGAGCTGTTCAAGCATAGTAAATGGTGATAAAAAGAACAAAATATCCTCGGTATTAGTTATTATCAATTTCAGTTATCAATACTAAAATAATACAGAAAAAATATTTTTGTAATACATTTGAACATTTGATTCTTCATAACTGTAGAGTTTGAAATTCTAATGCGAATGGATAAATTTGTTTTTAGCATTCTGTAAAATAAATCTACATAGAAAATACTCAATATTCAGTAAAAAGTAACGATAAAAATCGGTAATTGTTAACGTTTAGTTTCGTTCAATACTATTAATATTAGGTAATCTGTGTTTACGCATAATTTGAGTATGGTTACTTTTCATTGATTATCTTTAGGTATTCTCATCTAAGCGTGTAGTAGCTCCTCAATTTAGATCACGACTACGTTTCCATAAGAGACTGTGTAAAATGGCACAGATGGTTAAAGAACCACAGCGATTAATTGGTATGATGCCTCTGGCTTAGTTTTGAGTAGTAAATTAATCATTCTGAAAACAAAATCTACACTGTTAAACTTTTTCTATGAAAAATTGTATAAAATAATACAAAAAGAAGTTATCTCAAAATTCTTAATTTTTTTCAATCATATTTTGTTTTATACTAAGTCCGCAATGTTTGCTTAAAACTGGTGAAAGACTGCTCCGCAGAAAGGAAAAACACAAAAAAAAAAAATAAAAAAACTTCAATAGTTTACCCGAATGAAATTGTCACAGTGTATATTTTTCTCCTATATTCACATTCAAAAACAACTGTACTATTTAATTGGATCATCGTTTTGACAGCTAGATTGGATCTCGAAATCTTATCTACCAAACTATGAATTAAGCAAACATACAGTAGTCCCCAAAAATAAATATTTGCACCTACTATATTTTAACTGTAACTGTATGTATACATATATTCATTCAGCAAGAAAGCTGCAAGAGCTGTAGTCAGTTCGGATTCTTAACTTGGAAACAATTGAATTATTTCAACATATGCTGGTTTGTGGTTTAAAGTGGTTCAAAGTGGTTTGATTTCTTAAAAAAAGTGATCTTCGGAAAAAGACGAAAAAAAACGATTTTTGGAACCGCCCTTGAAATGAAATGGTAACCCAAATGAAAAAAAAAGGGACTAACATTCACGCTAAGTTCAGTTTACCCAAATATGAATACCCATAATCTCGAAAAGGGCGGAGTGTGTAATGAATGTTATTATTCGAGGCAACTTTGATCGATTGGAACAAGCGATTATCAGTGAAAGTCTTGCGAAAAACCTTTCCAAATGAGAAGAAGACCTGTCAAATGGATGTATGTCACCTTTTTCTTAATGAATGCTCTTTGCGTAGGAATATCCTATCCTTTTATCCTTTTCTTAAAATTGGGGTAGTCCTTTAAAGGGCCTATGACCGTCTGCGATGAGTATACGAGGGATTCATGTTCTCAAGGTCAATCGATCATTGCACTTAAGCTCTTCTGACAGGTCAGTTTTGATAAGATAATTAATCATGAGGTTTTTGTTTTGATTAATAAAGGTTCCAGGATAAGTGGTGGTACTCAGACGTTCCAAGATTTTGGTCTTACTCAGGCTGCGAAAAAAACTCGCTCCACTGCTGCCAAAGAATGCTGAATTAGTATAAAGTTCGCTATGAACTTTCTCAGCAAAGAAAAAGCCAGCTGCCATTACACAACAGTTTTCTCCAACAAGTTTCCAAGTCATTTGATTTTTCCACCTCGATGTCTTGCAGATTCAATTGCCGATAGCTCTTCTCAGAAGCTCAATTTCCAAATATAATGTATGATGAACTTATGGCGCTTGAGTAGACCCACAACTGGTCTAACAATACACAGCTCTATCTCATATCTGAGGAATAAAGAGCCGTATATTCACAGTGATCTTCGCGATGATATTCGCGGTGAAGATCACGCGATTATCATCGTGAAGATCACTGTGAATATACGCTCTCATGTTGAAGATATAGGAGTTAGAGCAATGTACTGTTAGACAAAGTTGTAGGTCTACTCATGCACTACAAGTTCATCATACATCATATTATCAAATCGACCCTCTGAAAGGAGATATTGGCAAATGAATATGCCTGAGTCAAAAATGATAAGCTGCAACCCTGATCGGTAGTATCGATCTAGAAGTGTTTAACAATTACGCAACATATGCATAGGCACGCACTGCAAGATTTTATTTGAGATGGCAAAAAACACGTTCAAAACGTTTCGAATGGCAAAAACAAGTATCGAAAAAATTATTCTAACTTCCCAAAATTCCGCTGCGTCTATGCATGGATAATATCCATTGGATATACTTCTAAATCGGAAGAAAAGAACTTTTGCATAAATTCATGCAGGAAGTTCTGCCGAGATATGAGGCGCAATCTTTTAAGGATTTCGAAATAAAAACTTCCCCAGCGGAATACTTGAGGAAATTTTTGAAGTAATTTCTGGAAAACTGTATGTAAAAATCCTTGCAGACATCCTAGACAAAATTTAAAAAATAATTCTACAAAAATCCCTTGCTGAATGTTTGAACTTAAGAATTAATTATATGCGCTTATGGAATGTGTGCAAAACGTTCTTCATGGATTTCTCCAACAAATCAGGATTTTCTCTGAAAATCACAGGTTTCCTTCAGGTTCAAAAAACTTCAAAAGTTAAGGGATGCCTCCAAAAAATTGATCACAAGAAAGTTTCGAAAAGAAGACGATGAAATGCCAGCAGCAAGTCCTGAAAGAATCCTTGGAGAAATTTCTACAAACTCTAGAAGGTTACCTATAGAAACGCCAGAAGGCATGTGTAAATGTCTGAGAACTTCACAATTTTGCAAATGTTTCTCTACAAATTATTTTAAAAAAATTATGGAGTAATCGTTTGATAGCGCACTCACGAACTGACTGTCATTGCTTCACGAGCCTCAAACAGCACACTGAAAGTTGAATTGTTAAGAAGTTGGATAAATTTGAGGTTAATGAGTGGACAAGCATTCGCCAAAAATCTTAAAAATCTTGGTTTATCTGAAAAATCTGTAATCTTTACAAACAAATATCTGTATGAAAAAATTGGAAAAAATCTGTGTCAATGTTAGTGTCGCTCTTTTACCTTCATGCCCTACACGACAACATTGCACAATCGTTGAATTTGCACACAAACTCACCAAAACGGTTAGTCAACGACATTGTCGTTGGTATTGGGAAGCAACCGCTCAGATGCACATGATTGGTGGAGTTTTGTTTTGACAGCGCTCACGTTTATTGTTTTTTTTAACAGGAAATATTGAAAAGCAAAAGTATCTAATATTCGAATCAACGCGTATTAAATATCCTGATCGATTGGTGTAAAAAATTTTGACATCGATCGTGAAATGACTGAGCAATTGACGTTCAAAATCGAACCACTTTTCGTGACGCTCTAACTTTTCGCATTCGCATTGTGTGCCCAGTATTAAATGATACATCGAGTTAAATTTAAACATTAATGTTCCACGCATGAGAACATATATTTTTTGAAATCATACGGAATGTGAAATCGTTCACGGAGATTTGAGATTACACATTTTATATATACAATTCACTCACCTTTGGCAGTTATATGAAGCTGTCAAAGAGATGGGTGATTTAAAAAAAATATATCCACCTTGAAACAGCTTGATGTAGTTCCAGAGGAGGCTGTTTTAATCTCTTATTTGGGTGAAAATTTATGTATCATTGTTCAAATAATATACCATTAAATACAATGTGCTAAAATGTGATTTGTTTTGATAGACCATATTTCGAGAAAGATTTTTCGTTAGGGCCTAACTGACAAATGTAAACAGTGACTTCTTCCGTAAATTTCTCGTTATACAAAATCTAACCATGGAAGCTTCCGATTCTATCGAATTGGACTCTTGTTCTTCGGGATGACTATGGTAGATCAATCAGGCAAGTTGCAAAGATCGACAAATTCAATGAAGAAGCAATTGTTTAAGTTTGTCTGATATGCCCTAATGAAAACTCTATGTCGGTTTCACTTGTCAGATGTCCAAAATTGTCAAAATCATGTGAACTATGGTGCATCTATACGTGGTTGACAGCGACGCAGAGCCCCTGATGATTTCACCTTTCATTTGAAAATTCTACCCATTATTGGGTTTATCATTTTTACCGTACCAACAGAAAAAAAGTACTTTTCAATAAGGTTACCAGTGCGACCGTTGACCTCGACCTTTTGGTAATTATATGGCATTTTTTAAAGTATTGCGGAAATGGAAGTAGATATTCTTTGCCATTCCTCCAGATATTTGTCAACTCATGTGAATCGAACACTTAATAATAACGATCAATAGGAACGATGCTTGAAATCGTACATAAATTTGGAAATTTAATTTAAATAGAGGTCGTATTTTGGATCTCGAAACAAAGAACTTTTTCTCACAAGCGTTTGTACAAAAGGTCTTTCGTTTCGAGATCCAAAATACGGCCCCAGAATTCAAACTGACCAGCAGTCATATTTTCGAATCTTAGAATAGCTAATACAAACGTTAGGGAATAACGATGTTAAGAATGCATTTTCTTCAAGTGTCAAATAATCATGTACGAACGCGCTTGCGATACAACATGTAACACAGTCATTAAAAATGAAGCATTTTAGGTTCTTGGAACCTTACAACAGAATTTCCAAAGATGTTAAATGTAGTATTATGATATCTTCACTTTCAGAACTGTTTATCAATTTTCTTCCAGAACTTATGAAAAAACACAATACATTATAACCTTCGACGCTCAATTTTTCCATTATGTACTTCATAAATCAGTCGCTTCAGCAACTTTCGTCTGTTTCTTTCTGGTTGCATCTTTATACACTCTGCAGTCATGCTGTTAAAAATGTAGTTTTGTAATTTGTATTAGTCTTTCAAGCTGTGTGGTCTGATATGGTAGCGTATGTAGTGAGTCTTGCATTGAGTATTACAGTGATGATGTTTTCAGCGTATGAATGTGTCAAATGTGTGATGATCGTGCGTTGCTCTTCCCAATCAAACGTCCAAACCATGTCCTTCACGTCTCCAAACATAACAGCACATTCACGAAACAACAGGCAGTCATTCAATCACTCTTTTTTCAAGCCAAAACCATAAAACGAAACTAATAAAAAACTCAAACAACTAACAAAACAAAAAACAAACCGAAAAACATGATCATTACTATACTCAGGTGATGAAGGACATTGAATGAAATTTCTCCACAAAGCGCAATTCAAAACACGACAACCGGTCGACCCTCATCACCCGGTTGTTCCATCTCACATGACAGCTGATGAGTGAAAACTCCTCCTGAAAACTCACTTCAGCGGTCGTGGAGAGGAAAAATCAGGAAAAACTCACTGACGCATGCTTAGCTTAATAGTGTGAAGGTTACGAGCCCAAAACGAACAGTACTGCGCAAAAGATCGGAATACAGGGAATATTGGCCTGTCCGATCGCCGATCGATACTTACTTCTTGACGACATTGTTAGGCTTGATGGTTTGAGTGTTACGGTAGCGGTTAGTTTTCTTCCCATTACCAAAGCTTGGCTGCGAAGAGGACAAAGCCGGTGGCCCAACAGGTTCGTCGACGGTATCCGATCGGTCCTGCAGATCGTTGCTGTCGTCCTTGCCGATGCGGTTCTTGAGGCGGTTCTTGAACGCTCCTCCATTGAGGCTGGCTCCGGGACCGCTAAGACGGCGCGATGGTCGCACCAGGCTGGAGCTCGGTTGGTTGGCAAAGAGGTTCTCCAGCGGCAGACCCGTGTCCTCCAACGCTTGCTGCGACGAGTAGGACGGCGTGATGATCGAAGCCAGCTCCGGATTGTGGCGGGGCGTTTTGTTCGGATGGTTCGGAGCGGCCGTTTTCCAGAATGCGAAGCGTTGGAGTGGGCTGCACCTTCGGTCCCGAAGCCTGCTTGTTCGGCTGTTGACCCGCTGCAGCAGCGGCGGCATTACCTGGAAATACATGAGAAGTGCTTTGTAGGACTTGGCGACTTATTTTCCTGAAATGTACGTGCCGATGACGCTCGTTTCGTGGACCGTCGTGGCACCGTCCTTAACCACAGTTCCACCGAGCTTCGTGACCAGTCCCGTTGGGCGGGGCTTCTGTATACCTCGTTTGGGCTTGGCTCGTACCGTCGATGACGACGATGCACTCGAAGATGGGGTCGGTTTCAAATTTACCACGCGGTAAGTTTCTTCCACGAATTCCGACGGCTGACGGGACAGGAAGTCGTACTCTGGCTCTGGGGGCAATGTTGTTGCCAATCTGCAGCATCTGGGGCTGGCTCATCATCGTCTTCGTCGGTCGTCGTCGTCGTCGTCGTTGCTATGTTCCTCTTCCGTTTCGTGATCGGTTTCGTTTTCTTCCGTAATGTTCGAGAACTCAATCGGAGAGTGTTCCTTGTGCTTGTGAGCTTCGATGGTTGGTTCTTCCACTGCCTTTGGTTTGGTCGCTTCAACCAACACTGGCTTTGGCTTCTCCTCTACTTTGGGTTCTTCTTCTTCTAGTGCGTGGTCTTCTTCGTCTTGTTCTTCTTGTTCTTCCTCTTCATGGACTGGTTCCTCTAGTTTCGTTTCCTCATCCTTCTGTTCTTCTACCTGTTCGGGCGCATCATCTTCTTCCTCGTCATCGTCAACATCATGTTCCTCTTCGTGTTCTTCCTCCTCTTCTTCCTCGTGGACAACTTCCACTTGGGGTTCCGGAGTAATGATTTCCTTTTCAGTCGTAGGTTCCACCTTAGCAGCGACAACCTTGATGATCGGAGGCTGGGGTTTTACAACCTGAACCTTCGGTTCGATCTTCTTTTCGACAACGACTTCCGGTTCTGGTTCCGGCTTGATCGGAGTGACCTCAACGATCGAAACCTTCGGTTTTGGTTTGCTAATGGGTTTGGCCTTCACCGGAGTCACCACTTTGGGGACGAACTTGACCGGAGTGTTGGGTTTCACGACGATTGGTTTCGGCGTTTCAGCAATGACCTGGACGATGCTGACCTTTTCCTTCGGTTGCTCTGGAAGGATGACCGTTTTGCTTGGTTTGATTTCTTCGATGATCGGCGCCACCGGGGTGGTGGTAGTTGGCGGGGGTGATGTTTCGATCACCGGCAGTGGAGCCGGTGTCGTCTTCGGGGGCTCTGCAAATGAAGGTTTAGTTCTGTGGGGTTCAGTGGGGGTCTTTAGAGGTCTTACCTGTTACGGCAGCAGCTGCACTCTGCGGAGAGAAGATCATCACCGTGTTGCCGATGGTGGTGGTGAAGTCCAAGAAACCGTACACGGTCTGCGTGACGAGGTAGCCCGGGTTGTTGACCTGCGTGGGGACGATAGCCTGGACGTCGCCATTTGCGTTCGGATTGTAGACGGGGGCATTGCCCGGGGTGTAGACGGCCGATTGGGCGAGAAGTGCTGGAAGAAGAATGGAAGGGAAGTGTTTTGTTAGCATCGAGCCTGGTTTCAACTGCGTGTAATCTATATGGGCAAACAAAGGTAGTCATTCTTGAGAAAGAAGGAAAGAAGGCAGTGGGATCGATTTAAGGTCTGATCTTGAACATGATTCACTCAACCACTAGCGTGAACAGCAATGCCTCTAAACTTCAAACGCCCAACTAACGCTAAACCGCCCTTGCATTAAGTATGAACAAATTTAAATTTTACAACCATTCGAGTGCCCTCCTTTTGTCCTGGTCTGATAATTTGCTAGCAAATGCGAGCCGTCAGGGAAGGGTTGATTTGTGCAAATTGTCCGTTTGCGTGATGGTAGGACTTTTATTTAAATTACACTGCAAACCTGCCAAGGGCCCAAGCGAAAGTTACAAAGTTAAAGTTAAACATGCACACGCCGCATATTTTCAATCGTCCTGTTCCTTTGTGTTCCTTTCCCGCCTCTACGTTCCTCCACGAGCCGGAACAGACAGCGGCCTGACTGAACGTGGCCAATTACAGTGAATTTAAAACTTTTTCCACTTTAAATTATGGAATCCAATCCCCAACCCTCCCTTCCCCTATTTCGTCTTTCCCGGAGGCCGATGAAAGTTTTCCCTCGAAGGTCTCATCTTTGAAACGGCGATGACGACAGTGGGGACTCCGTTTGTATGCATATGAGCTTAAAAAGCGAGCCTTGCTGTGGGAAAAAGATTTTCCCGCGCCGCAAGCAAATCACCTCCGCTGAAGGCAACCATTCGGAGTGCGCGCCCAGTCCCTCGTCCGGCGACTAATCCTCCGTCATTTTTCGCTGCTGCTGGCTGGCGCTGTGGAGGAGAACTAGGTATGCATGCGCATACATTATGTGCTGATGGGTCTGTTAGAAGGGGTTTTTTTTTTAGTCATGCATCCTAATGCTTCTATTTGCTAGACTGCTTTCCATCTCTGATAAACATCCCGAGATTTTCCTCAGCTCAGCGATGGAAGCCGCCCGGAGTAGCTTCATTCCGTCACCGCGGCGTTGTCCAAACAGTCAGTCAGGGGATCCCGAGCAGGAAGGAATGGCTAAATTATGACTTCGGTACAGTATCAAATACGACCATGGTTCATTTTTAATATTAGTTGGAAAATGAATGAGCTTCTTCAAATTTTGCCATTAGCAGATCCGAGGAGGCTCTGACTATTGGTGGATGTGTTTTTGTTTTCATTATCATTTTTATCCGTTAAATTTGTGATATATCTGTTTTGATCATTGCAAAACCCATTTTCCATTGTTTGGAAGATAATTGGAAGAGCCTGAGCATAGTGAGAATCGGTTCAAGAAGCTATTTAAGAACCTAGGGGCAAGACCCTGAGCAATCCTGAGTATCTCTGAGCAAATAAGAGCATCTCTCATTCACTAGATTCATATCGTGATATTGAACATTCATACCTTTTGTTAAGCTTGGTTTTGACAGTGAAATTGCATAGTAAAAACAAGAAAGTTTTGCCGTCAAAGTAACCATGTCAACCTTGTTGTTTTTGTCTCCCGCTAGCCGTTAATTTATATTTCTTGGTTGTGAAATTGTGCAATGCAAATACCTCAGTGATTACCTAGAAATGACCTAGAACGTTTGAAGTATTTTTGGATGATGTGTGTATGGTGGAAATTATTGAAAAAATATACCTTTACAGAATACGTTTTGGCAGAAAGTGCAAGGAGAGGTTTACTCCACTGATCATGAATAAGGCTTTATCGTCCATCTTAGCTTATTGGCTTTATTATAAATCAAGGTCGTTTTCTTTCTTGCTTGTGCCTAAAAGTAGAACAGCCTTCCGACTGCCGGTGTCTACCGATAAAAATCACTGTAAATGCTGCACTAGAGTATAGAGGTATAGATGTGGCAGTACAACTCTATCCGATGTGTGTCCTGTTCCCACATATCGAATATGTGTCACTGTACCAGCAAATCTTCCCAAAGTTGAAGTCAACGTCGAATGGGTTGGGTCAATCAATCCGTACAATATGAATATTTGGCATTTATTGACTGCCAAACAGATCATCACCAAATAGAAACCAAGCCGGATCGACCTTTCACAAAACTGGATTTTTCAATATTTGCGATCGGTCGAAACGGCATGGTCTCTTGTTGAAGGTTACTCTTTTGGCAGTCAATAAATCCAACATATTCCATCTGTTTTTTTTTTTGTCTTTCTGCAATAAAAAGACAATGAAACTATACTAAACAATCTACTAACCGTAATCGGGGTCCAATTCCTTATCCAAATACTGTGACCTATATTGCTTTCTTACGTTACGATAGTAAATTATTTTCCCCAAACAGTAAACATTGGTTATTGGTTACCAAGGTTGCTACCGTCGTCACCGACAAATTCAAGCCAGTGCTGCCAGAAAACGTTAAATCGAGTAATAAATTATACAATTTGATGGCAGCTGATGCATTCTGAGCAAACGTGAGTTTTATGCTCAAATATGAGTGATGTTGTTCTGTTCTACCACTCTAAATCTTGGGGGAAAAGATCATCCTAGCGTGTGCAAATTTGATGAATCCTGAGTAACTTTGAAGAAAAAAGTTACTTACAAAAAAAAAACTGTCTCACCTACACGCTATGCTCAGTTTACCCATAATCGCAAAAAAGTGCACATACTCATATATGGGTAACTTTATCCATATTTGAGTGAAATTTGTATGGAAAAAAATACTCAAATATGGGTAAGTAGTAACGTACCCATAAATGGGTATGTGCATTTTTCGTGATTATGGGTATTCTTTACCCAAATTTGGGTAACTGATCTTAGCGTGTAGAGACAGAACTGCACTAGTTTTGGAACCAATTGCGATAATAGCATTCCTGTTTAGCATTCCTGTTTAGGAGGTACGGGTACGGGTACGGGTGTCCATCTGGACAAGGGATGTCAACCTCAATTGAGCTGCGGAACATATCGAATGCCAGTACAGGCTTGCTCATAGAGGGTGATGAAGACGATTTTTTCCAAATTATATTACGATTTTACGCTGGGTCAGAAAAAAATATATTTGTTGTTAGAGGCTTTGAGTAGAGAACTTCCTACACGCTAAGATAAGATTACCGAAAATAAGGTTTTCTTTTTACCGAAAATTAGGTTTTGGTAGCAAAACCTAAAGTATCGGTATAATTTACCGAAACAAAACGTTTGATTTTACTTAATGTTTCAGTAAAGTGGAATTACAAAGTTTATCGTTATATTTTACCTAAATTTGGTTAAAAATTCTCTCATTGAGCTGCTAGCAGTTTCGGTAAAAAATACCGTACAAAAATAAGTAATTATTAATGATTTTCCCGGTTTTCCAGCAATACCAAAATTTCGGTAATCCATGATTACCGATAATTTCAGTATGTGCACTTTTGTGCGATTTTCGGTATTTTTTACCGAATTTTCCGTTTTCTTGTCTTAGCGTGTAGTGAATGGATGCAATGAAAAAATTGGAGTCCCGGCGTTGGTTTCTCGGAGTTCATATCATCAAGATTTATTCATTTTTAAGTGACTCTACTTTCCATTTTGACAGAATTGGGACAAATCTGACTCAATTTTGTTTGAATAAGTAGAATCAGTCGGTGAGCTTTCTCATAGAATTACTCTCAGGAACCACGAACTCATTGTTAAACAAATGTGATCCGAAGATAGAGCCGTGATTTTACTTCCTTACACTCCTGCTTTTTTTTCCTCAATTTTTAAATACAATTATTTGCTATCTCTTTTTCTCTCACGGAAATGTTACTCAATTTTCGTAAAAAGTGGATCTACTTAAAAATCGAGTTGATCCACTTTTTAACGAAAATTGAGTAAAATGAAGCGGGAGTGCACTGAGGCTTGATCGCGACAAAATTTGGACAGATTAAATTTGGAATAAAACAAAGTAGCTGTAAGCTTAATCCAAGATGCATTTTGACGTAGGACTACGTCTGTGTTTTCAATACAGGGGTACACGTTCGAATTGCGAAAATGTGAAGCGTCACGAAAAATATATAGGTTTTGAACGTTAATAACTAAGTCATTCCACGATTGATTTTCAAAATGTTTGCACCAATCAATTGGAACATTTTCTACGCTTCGATTTCAATATTTAAAACTATTGATTTTTAACATTCAACTATTGAAATTAACGCAAATATAACGTGATGTCTTATAATGCCGATTTTTCAGAGTAAATTTACCAAATACACAATACTTTGCTAGCACAGACTTCATATTTAAGTAAGGAACGTCTCCTATGCATCAGGAAAAGATATTTAAGGGAGACACGTTGAAATTTTCCTTCAGTGTTTTAGCGATCTCAAAGATGTTGAGTCAGTGCTCGGCTACGCACCGTCACCGGATTGCAGCTCCCACTTGTTCGCATTCACTGTCTGCTATGGAAGGTCTCTACACCGAGTGCGTTGGTGCTGGAGTCCCCGTCTATTTCGCTGCGGTGGTGAAATACCTGGCCGATGAAGTGCTCGAGATGGCAGGAAATACCAACCCGTGACAACGCGTCGACCAAAATCATACAACGTCACATGCAGCTGGCCATCCGCAACGACGCAGAGCTGATGAAACTTTTCCGGTGTGAACATTTCACAAAGTGATGTATTTTTCAGGCTGTCTGCTGTACAAGAAGACCGAGTGAAAAGCCCAAGTTCAAATGGAACCATGTTCTTCCCGTCAACTAAAATCCGTCCTTTTCAGGACGAACAACATAATTTGCCCATCTAAAGAGTTTGTTAATTTGAAGTTTCTCTTGCGTTCATCAACATTTACATTCCCACGCACTGGCTCAACACGGCATAGCTTTAAAGGTCGCGTATCGCTGTAAATGGCTAAACATGTTTAATAACCAACAAACGAAATATATGTCCATATCTCGACTCTCTTTGGTTGGGGGTTTTGTCCCTGAAAAGGGCATTTTTCTTTTACATAAGGTGATGTGAATTTAACATCCGAAACCATACAGCGTGATGATTTCATTTCCTCGCTGGTGTCTGCCGCAACTGAGACCAGGGTACCAGTCGGCATTAACGGCCGAAGCTGCTAACTTGCTAACTAGGTGAATATAACTAATAGCAAAAGGTTGCAAAATACTCGATAATTTCATTTTATTCCATTTTGTTACAGAACACATCAATACGCACTGTCAGTTTGCAATGCAAGAGATATATTGCATATTTCTTGAATAATCGTCCAATGACCTTGATATTCAACTATTAAACATCTAGTAATGACAACCATTATCGTTATAGCAATGAGCAAATCTATCATTAATTATTGAAGTTATTTTCCCTAACAGATCTTCAATCATCTTTTACGCCAAAAGGATAGTGGCCCTCTCAACCAGCATAGCAAATTCAACCGTGGCCGTATCATCATTTAAACCAAACGGCCCTTTTCAGGGCCACCAAATGCTTTCTAAAGAGTGAACAATAGAATTTTCTAACATATGCTGGTCTAACGTTCTAGACAGCATCCACGCTATTTTGGCTAGGGTAGCAGTCAAATGAAAATTTGAAAAATAGCGAATAATTGAAACACAGCTTCAATCAGCTGGAGATTTTTGCCACGGTCAAAAAAACAAATATCATTAATAATTGACTTTGAATTCCCATACAGACTTTCAACAATCTATAACGCAATAAGGATAGTGGTCTTCAGCTGGTCAATCATATCAACAGAATCACCACTTCCAGCACAGCCGTTGCCCTTTCATCACACCAACATTTGAACCCTGTCAAATGATTTCTAAAAAGCAAATTGTAGAATTTTCTAATAAACTTACTTATCTATGCCGATCCAACCTCCCATTAAAACAGCACTTACATTGCAATGTCACTACGTAGTCCTACGTCAACTTTGCGTACAACCCCATTGGGCTGTCCCTTCTAGTTTTTTATTCATCTAATTGTGTATTATAAGTTATCTTGAAACTAATAACTTCACCCAAATTTAAAAAGATGGCAAACAATGCTTGTGCAGTTTTTGCAAACTAAAAAAAATATTAATTTTAACAACCGCGTAAATTTTCCCCTCGTTTAATTCCAAGCTAAAGGAAGCGTAAACAACAAAATTGTTTGCAATCTCTCATGTGCCATGCAACAACGTTAGTAATTTTTCATACAACATACTAGATTCAGGCATTATCTGGCTTAAATTTACACGAGATGTCTTATTATTTTCTGCCAAATCTAGCATTCCCTTTATATGCATTAGATAACGCAAAAAAATCAATGTTTTTTTTATCTGTGTATTTTAAGAAATTCGCAAGATTCAGAGACGGCAATTTTGCCCATCATGATCCACAAAACGTTTTATGGTTTAAACGAAGCCATGCAAGTGTGTGCAAGCGGTTGGCAGCACACGGATTCCTCGAAACTAATTTATCGCTATGTGCTTAGTGCCTTGACAGTCGAAGCAATCGTTGGATCCTTGTTCTACCGTCAACAACTTTTCAATATGGGTGAGACAATACCACAGAATGCCGCAACGCTATTGGCCATTGTTAGAATTTCGCTGTCAAGTGTTCCATTTTTTCCCTCTCCGATCTCCCTCTCTTCAAGTTTGCGCTTCTTTATGAAATAAACGAAGCCATGCAAATATGTGTGAGAGACATTTGCTTGATTGCTGTATCGCTGAGTGCTTCGACAATCGAAGCAACTGTTGGGATTTTATTCCTTCTATTTCATCTAGTTTAATTGACTGAATGGTTTCAATCTAGAGCCACAGCCTCGGTTCCAATCTCGGTTGCGTAATGAGATTGTTTTTTTTTGTGAGCCATCAAACCTCCTGATCCCAATCTTGTACCTAACACTAACACACAGCACAACCTCACTCACACATAGAAGTCTTCAAAGCAAATTGATTTTTTGCCCACGACCAATGTTGCATTTTTTTCCAAGTTACGATCCATTGCGAGAAATGAAACAAAATCATTCGAATTTGCATTGCAATCTTGCTTTTTATTTTAGGTGTGGGAATGGTAACAATCGCTTCTTTAGGCATTTTTTAAGGTATATTTCCTTGTTTACCGTTACGGTGGTGAGGCAGCTTTGGCTTGCTCGACTACAGCTACATATTGCCTGCCAAACCATATTTTTCTTAGGAAACTTTGCCAAGCTTTTTTGCAAGTTTTCTCACTGATAGATCCAGATTTTCATTTATTTATTGTCGTCAATCAGTAGTAGACCATTTGTTCAATTAAATTTCATTCTTTTTTACAATTTCGTTTAATTTTTTTTTATATGGATACAATTGCAAACTCTTTTCGTTTTTTATACGTGTCGAAATTCACTTTCACTTTTTTAAACAATATTTAAAAAAAAAAAACTTTTTTGAGCGTATTAGTAGTCGAAATTAATTAGCATGCATCTTGAATCATAAGACGGCAATGGAATGCTCGCCCATCCTAACTTCCGTACAGCAAATAACAAAAACTGTTTTGGTACTGATTCAATACGATTTACATGTGAATCGTGATATGGCGACCAGAGTATGCTGCAATATTTAAGCATGGTTCTTAGATATGCAATGTACAATGTTTTGATTGTGTAGGGATCCTTGTAATGAAAACTAAACCTCTTGATAAATTCGAGCATGTTGGTTGCCTTGTAGATAATGTTATTATAATGCTTGACAGAGGATAACTTGGAGTCAAGTATAACACCTAGGTCTTTAATTTGACTGCATCTTTCAACAGGCTTCTGGCCAATGGTTACTGCTTCTCGCCTTATAATGTGCATTCTTAAAAATGATATGGAATGACTTTTTTTTTCACATTAAGTTCTAGTAAACTTTCGTGCTCCAAGTATGGAATTTATGATTTCACATTAAAATATTATCAAATCAGATGCGTTACATAATTCATAGAAAAATTTCATATCGTCAGCATAAAGGGTGTATTGGATAAAAATGGCACACACATATATGCTCATCAAAATTAAACTGATTATCGGATTTTCTTGAAATTTTCAGGGAATGAAGAACTACTAATGAGTTTTGATTTACAATATTTGTTTTATTCAATTTCGTCTCCCATCCCGAATGCCCGCACCTTCCTTTTCACTCCACCCATCAAATTGTATACAACCGATTTTCCCACTGTTTTTGTTGTTTTTACCCAAATTTTCTTCAATTCTAGCTCTGTTTTTATAGTTTTGGGATGTTTGCGAAGTTCCGTTTTCATAGTTGCCCAGAATTTTTCAATTGGACGAAGTTCCGGTGAATTTGGTGGGTTCATATCCTTTGGAACAAAATTGACTCCGTTGGCTCGGTACCACTCCAATACGTTTCGAGCGTAGTGGCAGGATGCTAGATCAGGCCAAAACAGAGTTGATCCTTTGTGCTTCTTAATGAATGGCAAGAGACGCTTCTTAAGGCACTCGTCCGTGTAAATCGCACCGTTTATTGTTCCGGAAGTGATGAAGGGAGCACTTATTTCACCACATCCGCAAATCGCCTGCCAGATTAGAAACTTCTTTTGCAAATTTCGATAGTTTCTTCTTTCGGACATCCTCCGGAACATCGAACTTCGACTTGGCAACGAAATATTCTTGCCCAGGAAGTTGACGGAAGTCGGCCTTGACGTATGTTTCGTCATCCATCACGATGCAACCGGATTTGGTGAGCAGCTTCGTGTAAAGTTTCCGGGCGCAGGTTTTCGCAGTGATGTTTTGTTTTTCATTCCGGTTTGGGGCTTTTTGCACTTTGTAAACATGTAACCCAGCACGCTTCATGGTTTTCTGCACAAAACCGACTGACACCTTAGACTTTTTAGCGACATCTCGAATTGACATGTTTGGACGGTTCTTGAATTGTTGTACGACTTTCCTGGCCATTTTACTGTCCATTGGACCACTTTTACGACCACTCCCTTCCTTCCTTTGGACACTCAGACGCTCCTTGAAGGTTCTTATTACACGAGACACAGTTGTATTTGCAATTCCAAGCCTTTTAGCAATCCACCGGTGGGACGCCCCTGGATTTTGATTGTGAGTGCACAAAATTTTCTACGACATGACGACATGACTGGAACTACTGAATGCATAACTATGAAACTTGGCAGATGTAAATAATACACTATGGATAAGATATACTCAAATTTCTAGGTTTTTTACTCATACGATTCAAAAGTTACAGAAGATTTTCTGTGTGCCATTTTTTGCGAATACACCCTTTATATTGAAAAATTCATTGACATTGTTGACTTACAAAATAAACAGTAATGCGACTGCACAGAACTGCATTTTGCACATTCTCTTCTTTCGACGACATCGTCGATCTAAAAGTTTGTAGTGTAGACTACGTTCATCAGTCTGCGAAATATTTCACGCGTTGATGAAATATTTCCAAAGATAAACGTTTTTAGGGGTGTCCAGATTTTGTCGCGAGCAAACCTTATGTTTATTCGTTTTCACACATCATTTACATGAGCTATTCTTGAATAGGTTAAGCAAGCATTCGCGAACGAAAGAAGTGCTGTCAGTGATGGGTGTCTCTGTGAGTTATTCGTGTGGGATGACGTTTCGTGCTATTCGTGCTATGTTGCACTCCGTCTTTCATTATCGTTCAACACTGTTTGCTGTTTGTACGTGAGTACCTCCGTCGACGAATGTTATTTCCGATTCGCCGTGAATAAAATTTAGAGATAGAAAACTGGAAAACTGAAATTTGTTTATGGTCTCTTGACGCTGTACCGAAGAATGGTGTTTTTGATTCGCCTCGAGTAAAATTTGATGGAAAAAAGTGGAAGGCTTGAATATGTTTCAGGGTTTTGGTCGCTGTTTTTTTTATCCGCCCATCTCGCTAACGTTTTTCTATCCATGTAGAGTTTACAGTTTACTTATAACGATCTGCATTACCATTTTTCTCGTAATATCAGTTGGTTTGAAATTGCTTTCTTTTTTTCTGTACTAAAGTGAGATTTCAAGAAGGACATGGCTCAAAACATCAAGAGCTCAAATCTCAACTCTCACGATACATAAAAATCTTTGATTGCTACTCCATAGTTGCTTTGCCAACATATGTGTCAATGAATAAATACTAATGTCATTTAGAATTAAGTCTTGTTAGTAAAAATACATTTGAAAATAATACCGGCTGATATTCTTCCAAATTTTACTGCATTCCAGTTTGGGAGATTTTATGTAAGCGGGAAAAATCCACTCGCTACATAAAATGGTCATCTAGAAAACACAAAGTATCACTCTTTAATATAATATAATTGCTAAAATGACACTTCCCGTTAGTTTTCTGTGAAATTTAACGCTGGTTCTGCTAAAATTTTCTCAGGAATTCTGTATTGTGGTGCTCCTGCCCAAAATGCGTTTGTGTAAACAAACACACACACTCAAACTCAAGAATTTGCAGGGCCTGCTTCTCATCCATTTGCCATTCGTTGTGATAATCAGCAACCTTGATGACGATTCTGTAGCTTGACAATAAAGCTTCTGAAAATATTAAGCTAGTACTTTTATACATCGCGTACTTTTATACGAAAAAGTGACTGTCCTAGAGAATTTAACTGTAGTTTGATTTTACCCATATCAGATATAAATATTTACTACCACTGGTGAGGCGACATCTGTTGACAGACCGATGGAAACGCGATTTAAATATAACGGTTAATTGTAAAAGGAACGAATTTTGTTCCGCTACATCTTTCCATTCGGGTAGCTGTGCAGCAGTGAGTCGTACTTCGAGCTTTCATTCCCGGGAAACTCGTGGGATTCGTTTGATGTTTGGCCAGGGGAATGGCTGCATGACTCAATGCTGAAGCAACACAAATGGATGCCTTCGCTCAGCTGTATGTTTGAATCTATCCTTTTTTTTCCACATCGTTTTTGAGAAAAGATATCTGCAAGCTCCCCCGTTGATACCGTCATCGGGAATAAGCGATACAGAATTAAATCATTGCATAGAATTTTTCCTAGCGAGATGGGAAGGGTGGATTTGAAACAGCTTTAGACGGGATGTTTTCTATGCATTGGCTTATCACATGATTAGAGATTTTTTTTTAAATTTATTTGAAGAGAACCAGAACTAAAGATGAGATCGCTACAGACATATTGTTCTGAACAAGCACATTAACTCAGGTGACTATGGATTTTTGTTTTTAAGTTGCCACAGATAAAAAGGCTCATATATTTTTTTGCGTTATCTAAAGACTGTATTCGATGAAATTTGGACACACAAAATAGGTCACCAAAAAATTTCCTTGAGCCTGATTCTTTTCAAACTTTCTGGAAATAAAGTACTACTAAATGGTTAAGTGTTGACATCATTGGTTTATTGAACCTCTTCTCCCAACCCAAATGCCCGCACCTTTGCCTTGACCCCTTTCATCAAATTTTGGGCAATGATAGGGCCAACTTGCTTACTTACTTTTAACCACACTTTCTTTAGTTCAAGTTCATTTTCTATCAGTTTTGGAGTTTTAACGAGCTTTGCCTTCATGATTGCCCAAATGTTTTCAATTGGGCGTAGTTCCGGAGTGTTTGGAGGGTTGACGTCTTATGGTACAAAAACTACATTATTATCTTTGTACCAAAACTAAGACGGGCCGGGCCTAGTGGCAAGATGCCAAATCCGGCCAAAACAGTGTCGGGCTATCGTGAGATCTCTAGAAGGGCAGAAGTCATTTTTGGAGGCATTCGTCCTTGTAGATTTGTCCGTTGACGGTCCATATACACATGTAATCCAGAACGTTTCATTGTTTTTTGCTGAAACTTTCGCCTTTTTCGCAACATCCCTGATCGAAATGTTGGGCTAACGCTTAAATTGGTTCAATATCATCCTGGCCTTCTCCGGATTTGATGTGCCACGTTTTTTACCACTACCATTTTTCCGCTTGGTTGTCTTACGGTCCTTTAACGTTTTGATCACATGAGATACGGTTGAATGTGCAATTCCGAGCTGTTTTCCGATCCATCGATGAGAAGCGTTTGGGTTTTCGAAGTGAGTGCCCCAAATTTGCTGGCGCACTATTTCTTCATTCGAAGCCATCACTGAAATCACTCGACCGATTTTCACGAAACTCATTACACAGTTGACACAACACAATGAAATACATTCAGTTAGAATTTCAATAATTTTTAACCCAAACGTTAAAAAGTTACGAACAATTGCGTGTATCCAAATTTCATCGAATACAGTCTTTAATGCACATAAAGGAAATATCTATATAAATAAAAATGAGTTGGGGTTTCCTTTGTCACGATTTAACTCTCGAGCGAAAGGACCGATCGGCGTGAAATTTTGTATGCAGGGGTTTTTAGGGCCGGAAAATTTTCTTATGATGGTTAAAGACCCCTCCCTTCACTGAAAAGGTGGGCTCCCATACAAATGAAACACAAATTTCTACACAACTCGAGAACTAATCAAGCAAAAGAAACCAAATTTAGCATGTGTGAGTTTTTGAAGGCAAAAAAGGTTTTTATGGTAGCTTGAGAAACCTCCCCGTCATAAAAGAGGGGGCTCCCATACAAATAAAACACAATATTCTGCATGACTCGAGAACTAATCAAGAAAATTGAATCAAATTTAGTATGTGGTGGATTTTGAAGACAAAAAATTGTTCTATGTTGATTTGAGACCCCTCCTCTTTCTGAAAGGGGGGAACCTATTCAAATGAAACGCAAATCCTTGCATAGCTCGAGAACTAATAAGAGAAATGGAACCAAATTTCGCATGTGGAGGTTTTTGAAGGAGGGAAATGTTTCTATGGTGATTTGAGACTCTTCTGTCATATGAGGAGGAAGGGGGGGGGGGGGTACTCTCAAACAAATGGAACCCAAAGTTCTGCATAACTTGAGAACTAATCAAGCAAATGGAACCAAATTTGGAATGGACGCGTTTTTTAAGGCATGAAAAGTTTTTATGGTGGTTCAAAGCCCCTCCTCCCTCTAAAAAGGAGGGCTCTCATACAAATGAAACACAACTTTCAACCAAACATGAGAACTATACCTACTGCTTTGCAAACTTGTATTCAGTGGTTTTTGGGTCCGGGAAAAGATCTTATTATAGTTCGACACCCCTCCCGCATTTAGAAAATGGGGCTCACATGCAAATGAGAAACAATTTTCTGCATAACTCAAGAACTAATCAAACAAATGGAACCAAATATGGTATGTGGAGGTTTTGAAGGCAAGAAATGTTTCTACGGTGGTTTGAGACCCCCTCCTCTTTGAAAGAAGGGGCTCTCATACAAATGAACCACGAATTTGAACCAAACATGAGAATTATCCCAACAGGTATGCTTATTTTTATGCAGGGATTTTTGGAGTCGAGGAAGGTTCTTATGATGGTTTGAGACCCACCCGCATCTGGAAGGGGTGCTTCCACACCAATGAAACACGAATTCCTGCATAACTCGAAAACTAACCAAACAAGTGGAACCAAATTTTGGATGTGGGGTTTTTCGGAATCAAGAAATGTTTCTATGGAGGTTTGAGACTCCTCCCCTCTCTGGAAGGGGTGGGTTCTCATGAAAATTAAACACAAATGTCAACCAAACATGAGAATCATACCTACTGTTATGAAAACTCATATGTAGGGGTTGTTGAGGCCGGAGAGGGTTCTTATGATGGTTCGAAGCTCCTTCCCCGCTTGGAAGGGAAGGATTTCCATACAAATGAAACACAAATTTCTGCAAAGCTCGAGTTCTTAGAATTGAAGTTCTTCAAATGGAACCAACTTTGGCATGTGGGGGTTTTTGGGCAGGAGTTTTTTTAGGAGGTTTGGGACGCCTTCCCTCTGGAGAGGGGAAAGGAGGGCTCTCAAGCAAATGAAACAGACATTTGAACCAAACATGAGAATTATCCATGCAACTAAAACACAAAATGTGTATTTCTCAGGTAAGAAGCATATTCTGATAGAAATTTGAACCCCTTTTTAGTCAAGAATTGGTTGAGTTACTCTCAGTGCTACATTATGCACAAAAAGTTAATCTTAGGTTATGCAAGAAAAAATTACGTACAAACTGACAGGATACGGCTTCGTTTGTCTTTGAAATGTTTCTACGCAGAAAGCAAAACCGGTAGAAACAACCGGTCCAAGGGTTGAATTAATAACATATACCTATTTTTTGCATAAATAACACACACAAGCAAACGAAAATATTTTAACCAGACTAGAACCAGAACCATAAACGCGCCAGTTTTATTAATTTTTCATATATTTAGTTGCATGCGTTGCAAGGCTCGCACCGGGTTCAGCTAGTTTCATATAAACTTAATCCAGATTGTGCCTGAATTTAGTCTGTTGAATGCAAGAAAACATACATTGTTGTATAGCGCATGAAAGATTGCAAACAATTTTGCTGTTTAGGCCTCGTTTCGCTTTGAATTAAACGAGGGGAAATATTACGCGCCTGTTAAAATGTATTATTTATTCTGAGTTATTATAACGTTTGCTTACGTTTATTAACGAATATAATCAACTTCCTTCTGATGGAACACTTTGTTACACTTCTTCTAATTTACTTCTGTGAGTTGATATCCTACACAGAAATGTCCAAATCTTTGCAAAAAATTGGTGAAAAGCTCCTTAGCACGACATTTTGCAGTGAAATTTTGCTTGACATCACGGTTGGGAAACTTTTTAACTTAGTACGCCTTCAGTTCTTGTCTCTGCTTCACTTGTTGTACGTATTATTTTGTCTTCCCAACGTTGCGAGCCACATTGTGTACAGAAAGATGGGGATTTTTTTCCATAACGGGTGCCACCTTCTTGGGTAGCATACACAGTCCCAGTCAAGTGCTGGTCAAATGATTTGCAAACTTAAAACACGGTACTTTTCGGTAGTTTTAGTTTCTTGGCAAGATCCCGTACCGATAATTTCGATTTTGTTGCCGTTCGTACAAAATGCGTTTGAGCACTTCTACTTGATTCGACGCCATTTTACTGAATTTAACAAAAATTTAACAATTTGCACCACCAAATAAAGTGGAGACATTCAGCTGTCATTTAAGTGAAATGTTTCAATGATCCGTGAAATAATTCACAAACGTACACTTATCGTTGACAGGCCTTTCTTTTCTGACGCATACTGTACAATAAAAAAAGAGTTAATAATGTATGTATTATTAACCAGTAGAGGCAAATATTCTCGAAACTGAACAACCCCAAATATCGTGCATTGAAGTCAATTCACATGAAACCCAAAACAATCGTGTAGAAATCATCAAAGTTTTTGAGGATTGTATGTAAATTGTTCCTGGTGTCACTTCTTCTGCCAAAACCAATTCAATAACGGGCTGATTCAAGGACACTTTCCCGAAAATTACATTCCGAGTTCCAAATAACCTGCACAACCATTTTCGAGGGCCTTGTGGAACTTGTGCAATGGCAATATTTATCAAATTAATGCACCACGCATGACGAAGCAAAATAAACACACTCATCTCAATATTATTCCAATTCGCCAAACAACTGTTTCAGAATCGTTCCAATTCAAATGCACGAACATTCCCCGCCCTCCAGCAACAAGTTCTGCAGAAATTGTATCTGACAAAAGTTTTCTGTTGAAGCACCAATTTTCAACACTTTCGATTGGTTCGACTATAGTTTCGCTACTCTGCCAGTCATCGCCGGCGTCGTTCGGAGCTATGAGTTGAGTCAACAACGGCAATTGAACAAAAAGGATAAACTTTCGTCAAACTCCAAACTCCTCTGCTCATCATCCCGGGCAGCCGAGAGTAAGAAGAGTTGCTGGTGCCAGGTTAGTTTCGAAATCTGCATTCGAAGTAGGTAGGTGGATGTAATTTCCATCATGAAATTTTCGCTCGTTGGAACAGCAGGCGGCGACGACGACGAGGAAGATTGATTAGCAAATTCTCATCAATTGTTTGTGCAAAGTTTGTTGATTTATGCAAACGGGAGGAGAATTGGCCCGGTCTTGGCTCTCGCTTGCAGTTTGATTTGTGTCGGTGGTTCGAGAAACCCGAACAAATTGTTTTTCTGCGAAAGGAGTTTGGGGACACAAATTTCCTCAACAATGCAGCAAATGTGGGCAGCAAGTTTACCGGCTGCGTGCCTTTTTTCTTTTCTTTGCGGGAGAAGGGAAAACAAATTAGCTGAAAATTGGTTCGAAAACAATCACTAATTGCCTGCAATCCATAAGGGGGTGGAAACTTTAGCTCGACTCTGGGTGAAGTGCAAGTTTGGCCGTGATTTACCATGAAGACGACAACCAAGGCGGGAGGGGGGCCCCTGTTCAGAGCGATGATTGAAAAAAGCAAAATGATTCGGAATTTAAGTTTAATTAGAGTTTTGCCAACTTAATTTGCATTTAATTGGGCCTTCAGCCGGCGATGGGTGAGGAAAGTTTTTCCATGTTGTTAAAGTGAGAAACTACGGGAGGGAGGACCCTTTCGCTGGGTCACGAAACCGAAGTCAGTCAAATGGTTTGACGTTGAAGGGCTGGAATCCGTTGGAAGGGCAATCCTTATTCTGAAGGAAAAAAAATCGATATCCTTTCAGACTGTGGTTTAGATAAACATTTGAATGGGAAAGTTTAACATTGTGAGCCAGTGGCCGAAGGGACGATAATGGTTGACTGCTCTGGCACTATAAAGTGAAATTTATGTAAATTCGTTCGAATTGAATCGGATATTACATTCACTACGGAGAGGGAAATAAAAATCAGCCAGTGTTGCCAGAAACCTGAATCGCTAAAAATTCTTCACTTCAAATCTTCGCCTCAAAATTGCCAGCTGACACCGAATTGGCCACTCGTCCATCACCATGGAAAGCAGTGGCAAATATCACCTAGCAGCCCAAAACCACTTGAAATGTAAATGGGATATTATTGGAAATTGGCTCACTAACAATCGGCTATTCGGATGGAAACACCTGGTGTTCTTACATCGGCGCAAGGCTGGGTGGTTTCCTTGTATCGTTCAAGTACATCGCATTGCTGAAGCAAACATGAGCAGCACGTCACAGAGGCGACGCCGACCAAAGTATGTAGGAGGAATGACGCTTGTCGTCTAGTCTATGGCCATTATCGTTATTATCGGCATCTCTTCCGGTCAGTCTTGACCCCGGACTTCAGAGGACACAGAGAGCGCGAGGGGAGGTGTCGGCTGGATCACACATTTCGGTGTTCGGTTTCTCGCACATTAGTCCAAGCACACATTCTCTAAAGATAGCTCTCCTTCCGAAAGGAACCATGTGTCGATAAGAGACTATTTTCCCATCCCTTCCGAAGCATTTTCCTCGAATGCGCAGTATATTGGACTGTTCTTCATGGAAACGGAACAAGCTGCTTGTGGCGATGGGATAATTTTATGGCGTCGTTGTGATAATTTGTGCTGGATTGGGCCGAGATCCAGACGTAGACATTGCCATCCCGTTCGAGGCTAAATTTATTGAAATTTGATATTTGAATCAGGGATCTTCTTACTCAATTAGTGCCGGGTCCCGGCATTATTCTCCCCAAATTGAAGTGATCCAAGCAAGTCGGTGTTTGTTTTCCGAGAAAGTAGCATCGTTCGAAATGTCATCCCGGCGAAGCTTCAATTGCAGCGACCCCAATCCAAGCATGCCAGAATAACGGCGACGGCGACGCTGATGAAAATGATGCAAATTGTTGGTGTCAATATTTGAGCAAATTATTACCATCGTCATCATCATCGGTATTATCCCGACGGCGGACAGGCGCAGTCGTCGGGGGTGGATGTTCAAGCAAGAATTATCAGCACGGATCTTTGCGTAAGCTATTAGTACTCCGGTACTCGATCCGATTGGAGCGCTCAAAGCTGTTTGTTTGAGTTGCGATGCTGATGACGACGACGACGACGCCGAAGGTGAGGATTATGCCAAGTGGGGTGGTTTCTACAAGCAATCTGCTGCTTGAGAGGATGCATCCTGTAGTGTCGTGATTGGGACTCCGGTGGAAAAACTCAATTTACATCATGATCGGCAATTGTTTGCCAGTCAATTATGGACGAAGTTTGACGGTAATTGGAGCACGTTCGAACGTTCGAGGAGTTGAGGAGTTGAGTTCGAGGAGAATTGATGTGGTCCTGGTTGGTGGCGAATTGCACAGAACTCACAGCTTCAGGGTGGGTTGATTAATGAAGAATTATTTTGGAGAACATCGTTCAAAGATAAAAAATCAGAGTGAATTTTCTGCGTTATCTAAAGCACATAAAGGGAATGGTAGATTTGGCGAGAAAATAATGGGATATTTCATGTCAAAATTTAAGCCGGATAACGCCTTAATCTAGCCTGTTGTATGAAAGATTGCAAACATTGTTGTATGGCGCATGAAAGATTGCAAACAATTTCGTTGTTTTGAATTTCACGCGTCTGTTAAAATTCATTATTTCTTTCTGTTGATGGTAACAAACAAAAACTTCAGAGATCTATGAAATAGCATCACACCGAGGTTTTTTTTTATCAACAATTCATTTATTTTGATTTATTCTCAATGCGTGCATTAAAAATAGCGACTATTGTCGGATGATGTTAAAAATTAAACAAAGGAGATACTTTATCAAACCAAACTGCATTTAATTTATTATGAAATTTAAAATCTCTATCAGCAAAAATACGGTCACTCTCTGTGGAAGTTAGTTGGAACTTCGGCGCAAAAAAGAAGCTTGTAGGCACATGCCTGGCTCCTTAGTTGTCGCCTTTTTTTATCTAATCATCCGTCGTTTTGGCCACGAAACTATT
>JASCZW010010619.1:0-35695 GCA_034211315.2 Aedes japonicus | reverse complement strand
CCCATGAGTTTGTGTCAAATCCAGGGTTGCGGCTTATCATTTTTGACTTATCCATATTCAGCTCTTCTCAGAAGCTCAATTTCAAAATATAATGTACGATGAACTTATGGTGCTTGAGTAGACCTACAACTTGGTCTAACAATACATAGCTCTATCTCTTATATCTGAGGAATAAGAGCGTATATTCGCAGTGATCTTCGCGATGATATTCGCGGTGAAGATCACGCGATTATCATCGTGAAGATCACTGTGAATATACGCTCTCATGTCGAAGATATAGGAGTTAGAGCAATGTACTGTTAGACAAAGTTGTAGGTCTACTCATGCACTCATACATCATACATCATATTATCAAATCGACCCTCTGAAAGGAGATATTGGCAAATGAATATACCTGAGTCAAAAATGATAAGCCGCAACCCTG
The DNA here is from genome assembly GCA_034211315.2 of Aedes japonicus. Lineage (NCBI taxonomy): Eukaryota > Metazoa > Arthropoda > Insecta > Diptera > Culicidae > Aedes > Aedes japonicus. The sequence continues at coordinate 35,271 of JASCZW010010619.1, read as the reverse complement.
GTCAAATCTAGTATTCTCTTCATGTGCATTAAATAACGCAGAACATTAAATGTTTTTTTTTTCAACTGTGAACATCAAAATGTTGATTCAGTAAAACTATTTCCAACCAGGATCTTCGAAAACTACATGGGCCACAAAAACTGAATTTATAATTCTATCAGGCTGAAAAAAAAAATCAAAAAGGCTGAAGTTGAAATTCTAGACAAAGAACCATAAAAGAGAGGAGAAAGGTTTTAAAAATCCCAAATATGAGGACACGTGGTTTATGGGCCATTCTTCAGCTCTAGAAAGCGAAATGAACTTATAAAAATCACTTCAGATTGATAGAGACGCATGGTTGGTAAATTACACAGAAAAAAGAAACATTTAATTTTCTGCGTTATCTAATGCACATAAAGGGAATGCAGAAAATAAAGGGATATTTCACGTAAATTTAATCCATATAACGCCTGAATCTAGCCTGTTGCATGAAAAATTACAAACATTGTAGTATGTTGCATAATGTATGTTGCATAACAAAAGAACGCAGAATTTTTTTAAAGTTGTAGCTCAAAAAAAATACATACACTACCAGTCATAAGCACAAACCCGCTTGGAAAAGTATTGCAACACTCAGTTGAATTGCATCATCTCCCAAAACATTTAGCATCACTAAATACAGGTACACCATTCTACCATAGACTAACTCTAAGACCAGTAGGTCCCATACAAATACAATTTTTTTCTTGGCTCAGTCAGTACTAGAACATCGTCCCAAGCTCGGTCCCAAGCTCAATAATGCACCCCTTATAATGAACTCACATGAACACACTCTCAAATACTCTATCAAAATAACACAGCAAATCAAAACAAAGGCGCAAATATGTATAACAAGGTGCTGGCTTCAAGGTGTAATTCGGACCAAGGGGTTCTACAACAGTGAACCAATTTCAAATCACTAGTTACATATTGATTGTTGATTCTACTGCTTCGTTTCATCGCATACGTTCATCGATATACAGGTACATTCATGATGCTTTATCTCAAGACCCTTAATATCTGCAAAGGTGGATTGGAATTTCACCGATACGTGGCGCTAGTGAACATGGAAAATTTATTAAAGAGACTTTTAGCCTCCTGGGCTAGTTCGTCTCTTATGGAAAAATTCAGCATTTTCAGCATTTTCAACTTGTTCTATCTCGTGAATCTGATAAGATAGATTTTTTCTCTCGCGTTTCTCACTCATTTTCTATATCTTGTACATTTGTTATGTGATATGATCGTATCACCAAGAATAAGTATACCGTCATGAAAATTGATCGTCATTTTACTTCTCTAGTAAACAGACGATCATGATGGTCATCGCTAGTAGCGCTGTTTCTACCGTCCAATTCAGCAGACATTACCGCGTCAGTGGCGATATGTCCGCAGCTTGAGCTTAACGATTGAAGGTTTAGTTGTTGTTTTTGTTTCTTTTAACCCTTATGTGTTTGATCTGGGTACCTTTTCAGGTGTTACACTACAAAATTATTTTTTTTAACAGAAAGCTGAAGTTCACTGACATCTTTGTAAAAAACGGAAGGCAAATTTTTGGATAAAAATATATTGTAAACTAGCATGGGGGGAAACTTCGATTTTTTTACGCTTTAGCTGTTCGACAGGGTACCCGGGTATCCACCAAATTCAAATGATTGGAGCTCTGGCAATTATTAACCGTTTTGAATTCTTTTGGCACCGCGACCATCTGGATTTATTTGGTTCACGGAATTCTGAATTTCCGGGGCTGTGGTACGGTACGGAGACACTATTTGGGAATATCAATTGAATTTCCGCGAATGGATGTAAAAATCTTTGAAAAAAACCCAAGAACTATGTCTATTCCATTCTGGGCCATAAACCGATTTGTCCCCGGAGCGGCCATTCTATAACAGGTTTCCGTGGTGCCTCGAGTGACCGTGACCATTTTCAGAAGAAAACCTTGGGAATGCGGGCAGCAAAATTCATGAAATTTCTTCGGTAGGATATTTGTCAACAATGTCAACAAACCTGGCAATATGGGTTTCAAAATTCATTAAATTTCTTCAGTAGGATATTTATCAATATTTTCTGGCCACGGGAACCTGTTCCGGGGACAAATCATCAAACGGCCACACAACGTTGAAAAATAGCCTTCTAAAGAAATTTTATGAATTTTGATGGCCAGGGTTTCCTTCAAAGTTTGTTTCTGGCAACTTGAGGTCCCACGGAAACCTGTTCCGGAATAACTAGCTCGGGGGCAAATCATCAGATTACCACAAAACGTTTAGAAATATCCTCCTGGAGAAATTTCTCGAATGTTGATACCCATATGGCCAAGGATTCCTTCTCATTACGTTCATGTTAATGCGAGACCCAACGGGAACCTGTTACAGAATGGCCGTTCCAGGAACAACTCGGCATATGACCCATTATGGTATATAAATAGCCTGTACAAATTATTCCAATGATTCGGGAAATGCAATTTATATTCCCAAATAGTGTTTCAGTACCGGACCACAGCCCCGACAACCCGAATTTCCGGTAACCAGATAAATCCAAAAGGACATTGCTGATAATATCCATGTCCATCCAATTAAAATTGGACAATAATTGCCAGAGGTTAACACCTATTATGCTGAAAATATTTTGTCTTGCATATCGTTCTCAGAGATAATTAGTGAGTGATTGATTTTCCTACTCTCTTCATATCACATTCTCCAGCAGTCATGTATGCTTTGGTCACAAACGGTCAAATGAGATCAACCTGTATGTGCGTGACACAGTATTTGACCATCATTCGTGAGTTCTAATGATCATGAGAAGTTGATGGTCATAGGCCTATAACCGTCATGGAAATGCACAGCACTGGTAGCTATCAATTAAATTTTCGATTCCTCGAAATACCCGCCGTTTGCTCTAATAACAGCCGTACAAATTCTCGGCATTCGTTCAATGAGTTTCCGCAATGTATCGTCCGTGATTTCCTTCCAAGCTGTTTGTAGGCACTCTCACAAGTGTTAATGGTTCTGGGGACGCTTTTTTCTCGTGTTCCGGTCCAGCTCATCCCATAGAAGATCGATTTTCTTCAGATCCGGCGATTGCACCGGCCAAACCAAGTCGGATAACGTTCCGTTTTGGTTCAAGTCTTAAACGAACCCTTAGCGCAGTTTGGCGGAGTGCTTCAAAGCATTGTCCTGTTGAAAGACAAAACCTGTACCAATTAATTGCAATCCATTTGGAACAGCGTTTTGCTTAAAGACGTCTAAATTGACTTCTTGTTTGAGAATTCCGTCTTCTGATTGCATCTTCCACTTTAAATATGCAGTTAATCAGGCATCAGAGCAAAACTGGGTTCGATTCTCGGTCTGGTCTAAGAATTTTTCGTTAAATATGAAAATTTCTTGATTCCCTGGGCATAGTGTATGATTGTACTTGCCACACAATCATACTAGGGGTATGGAAGTAGTTCGCCTCTCCGCGGTGCACCCTGGAAACGTTAAGCTCTCCTTAACGGCTAAACGAACTACAACGGAGGAAGCGCCATACGGCGCGGGATCCGGCAGGAAGTCGTAAGCGGTCGTGACATGGTAAACAGGGACGACCCAGAGGTAATTCCAGACGTTCCAACCCCTGGCCCTGGCTTTCTCGATCGGAGGAGGGACCATACGACGCGAGGTTCGGCAGCTACTGTAAGTGGTCGGGTAGGAAGATCTGGATAGACCACCAGACGTCCCGAACCCTGCTTGGATCCAGGAGCATCTCGATCGAATCAGCGTCAGTTCGGCGAAGCTAACTACTAAAGACCTATGAAGTTGGACATAGTGGGTCCGTGGAGCAGACAAGCCCCCTCCCTGAAGTAATACCGAAAGGTGGTTCCGAGGAGGGCTGGGGCTCGAGGGACGGGTGGGTTTTTTCAAGGATTTGGCGCCCTCATCCCCACACCCTGAGTTTTTCGAGAGTCTGTTTGTAGATTTTCCATCCCGTCTAAAAAAACACACACAATCATACTAATGCAAAAATGGTACCTGGCATCGAAAGCTCTCAATAAATAACTGTCGGAGTGTATTCAAAACACTAAGTTGACAGCAAGCAAAAAGCTAATTGTGAAAACAATAAGCTTGAAATGCTAAAGAAGAAGAAGAGAATCAGTGCTGAATCACTTGAACATGAAATGGATCAGATCGGAATCACTAAATGTGGAGTGCGGTGGTCCTGAATCACTTGATTTTGAGGTGATTCAATACTGAATCACTTGAATAAAGGGCGATACGGTCAAAATTTGGTCAATATCAACTTGACGTATTTCTTTCAATTTTGCATTTAAAAAATCTGAACACCCCTCATTTTGAAGGTGTGTGTGTGTGTAGAATGTTGCTCCTATTTTGATTTTGGAATTCACTCTTCAGTTGTCAAAATGCCGTCCAAGCAAGAAGAGCAGCGTATCAAAATTTTGCTCGCGCATCGCGAAAATCCGAGCTACTCGCACGCAAAGTTGGCAAAATCGCTAAAAGTTGCCAAATCAACCGTGACAAATGTAATTTAAGTGTTTGGGGAACGTTTGTCGACAGCCAGGAAGTCTGGATCGGGGTGAAATCGAAAACCGGAAGCCGCTGAGACGACAAAGAGAGTTGCCGGTAGTTTCAAGCGAAACCCTAACCTATCTCTCCGAGATGCCGCAAATAAGCTGGGTGTATCGTCTACAACCGTGCATCGAGCCAAAAAACGAGCCGAACTATCGACTTACAAGAAGGTAGTGTTTCCAAATCACGATGATAAACAAAATACGACGGCCAACGCGCGATCCCGGAGGCTGTACACGACGATGCTGACGAAGTTTGACTGCGTGGTAATGGACGACGAAACCTACGTCAAAGCCGACTACAAGCAGCTTCCGGGACAGGAGTTTTATACGGCAAAAGGAAGGGGAAAGGTAGCAGATATTTTCAAGCACACGAAACTGTCAAAGTTCGCAAAGAAATATCTGGTTTGGCAAGCCATCTGTACCTGTGGCTTGAAAAGCAGCATTTTCATAGCTTCCGGGACTGTCAACCAAGAAATTTACGTGAAAGAGTGTTTGAATAAACGTCTGCTGCCTTTCCTGAAGAAACACGGTTGTTCCGTACTGTTTTGGCCGGATTTGGCATCTTGCCATTACGGAAAAAAGGCCATGGAGTGGTACGCCGCCAACAACGTGCAGGTGGTTCCCAAGAACAAGAACCCTCCCAACACGCCAGAGCTCCGCCCAATTGAGAAATACTGGGTTATTGTCAAGCGGAACCTAAAGAAGACCAAAAAACTGCTAAGGACGAGCAGCAGTTCAAGGCAAACTGGCTTTCTGCGGCGAAGAAGGTGGACAAGGTGGCTGTACAAAATCTGATGGCAGGGGTCAAGCGTAAGGCCCGGCAATTCGGATTTGGAAAAGCGGAAGCCTAACTGAATATTTTTCCTGAATTTTATACTAATTGAACTTGCAAAAGAAATTTAATTTGATTTTTTAAATAAACGATTTCACCGATTTACACGCGTTTTCCCTTGACCAAATTTTGACCGTATCACCCTTTATGATGCATCTGATTTGAAAAATATATAACAATTTGAATGTAAAGTCAGTCAGTCCCATATCACTTGAATACAAAGTGAACCAGACTACTTAATAATCTATGTTTTCTAGATGAATATGGCAATTAAGGTGACAAAAAAAAATTGGTCCAATATTTTAGAATAAGCATCAAAACCACAATTTCTAGGGACTTTTTTCGTCAGGTCTCCTTGATTACTTTCTCTTTCGTTCATATTCCAATCACCTTTACGTTTCTTATTATACTGTTTGCCAGCACTTTCGTGTTTCAATCTGTACTGAAGAATCTCTCGAAAGCTTTATGATGACGCTGTAATAAATGAGTTCTTTTTCACGTGTTTCACTGTCATCACCTGCCACAAAAATAAAGGCATCACTAAGTGAGTAGAACCGTGCTAGACACTCACGATTACTGAATTCTGAATGGTATGCACGTTTGTCTATCACGCAACAGTCTGCGGTGCAAACTTGTTCTGGATCTCCCTCCACCACTGCAATGCATGGCCGATTATATCATTACCACCAACTACAACAAATCCAGAACGCGATTACTCTGTTAGCTTCTACCAACCAACCGGCATGTTCGTGACCTCCGAAATGCCAAAGAAAATGGGGCCGGTGCAGCAGTTATCCACCAAGCCACAATTATTACAAGTTCCGTTGTGACCATAAATTTAAATAAAATTTAATTCACAGACAAATTTATTATTCGTTATGAATACTAAAACGCTAAAGCTCGTGTGGATAGTCCTGCTGCTGTTTGTTGGTGTGTAGTACCACATGTTTCTCGATTACACGGTTGCAAGATTAGCTTCATAATGCTGTTTATTTTGCTTGCGTGCTGTTAAACATGGTGCCTTGCGTATGTATGTGAGAGAACATTTTTGCTTACACCAAGGGTATACATTTACTTTTGTCAGCTATGAAAGTGAGATGATCATATAATATTTGTGTTGGTGTTTGAATGATGGAATGGAAATGAAAGTAAACTATCAATATTGAAAAACTAGTAATATTGATTGATCTACGATTAAACAATTTCAGAAATAATTCAAACATTCTGCATCAAATCCTGCTAAAGCATGTGAGCCCAAAAAGGTGTAAATTAATATGTTTTACCACAACAGCCGATTTTTTCAATCAAATAATGATCATTTTTTCAATCACAACAGCCGATAAATAGGCAACAACAGTCAAAGAAATTATTTTCAAAAAAGAAACGGTGCGTTTACAACAATATATCGATTTGACATTACCGTTGCACTAGTTACGATTTTACAGATGGGGGTTAACAAAAAATAAAAGCCGAAACGTATAGATCCGATGTTAAAACATGACTGATTTATTAATACAATTCTAATTGCTAAGAAACCTAATTGTCCCTAGCTACATGATGACAGTCCCACGGTCGCGGTGTCGGCTCAGCATTTTCGGGATCCCACGGTGAAATGTTTACCTCGATGTCACGTCGCTTTCTTCCCACGGAAGACGGGTGTTAACTTGACCCTCCTTAAAAATGAGGCTCCGTACGAATGGGCTCCTCTAGCGGCACGTTGACCTTGGTTTCGTCCTTCGTGGTCTTGTCCTGTTGTTTTATCCGTATGTCCACCTTAGATCCTCTAAGATGGAATAGAAAGAAAACAGCACATATGATTATAGGAGTGACCGATAGTCCTCCAAAATTGTCCAGTGTGACCATTGGAGACTCGTGGCATTTAAACGAATCGCCTTCATTTCCTTCCTGGTTTCCATATGTAGATTATGAAGATGGTCTAAACTCAAGTTAACAACTGTTCGTTGTTTTTCAATGGGAATTCCATATAACGGTAAGTAAATTGGTTTACCTGTAGTATTTTGAACTTGATGCAAAAAGGTACTGTTATCAATGGTTACCTCGCAGTTGCTGAAGGATATAAGGTAAGTTCCTGATAGGTTCCTTGTCGGTGAACCACAGTTGGTGTGTAGGGTGAAATTCTTCCGAAGATTGGTGAGAATGTGTTGATTGTCGATTAAAACGACTTCTTCCTTCGGGTTGGCAAGGTATACGCATTTCGCTGATTTTCCATTGAGAAGGTTGGGTACACATGTTGTATCGTCTGGTGTTATGTCTGTTGTCTCGAAGATCTTTGATTCCAGGCTGTGAACAATGTAGTACTTGTTTCCATGGTTAAGGTAATGGTTATTAGGAACATGGATCTGTTGATTATTAAACCATGTTGGCAGCACGAAAATCTTTCTATAAATCCTTGGATCCAATTTCGGTAACTTGATCAGAAGAGCAATATCGAAAGCGTTGGTGACTATAGAGGTGGTCGCATAGGACAATGCTTCGGCGGTGTTCCAGACTGTTATGTTTTCCTAGCTAAATCATTTATAATTAAATCAATTTCAGATGGACTCAATACTCTTTCGTTAAGAATTCCTATTTTTGCTAACATCATTGTTTCTCTTATCTGGAATAGTTTTTCATACAAAAATTCAAGATTTAAATATATGTTCAGAGAATATAATTCAGAAGATTTAGAATTGAATAATTTGATAGATTCCTTTGTTTTGAAAAGAGCTTCTTTCATTTGTAAAGATATTTCTCTATTAATTCGAACTTGTTGATTGTTATTGCTAATAAGGCTATTAATGGAGTTATTGATAATCTTTAAGTCATTAGCATCTGATTTCCTGCTAAATATTTCCACGCTGTACCTAAGCTATCCCATCGTCTTACTCTTCTTACAGGTACCAAATTTTTTAAGGTTGAATCAATATCATTAAATTTTGTAAGTATTAAAGTGGTAAACTGATTGCCTTCTATCTGTTTGAACTCTGATTTGAGATTCTGTATTTGATATTGAAATGAGCCTAAATTAAAATGATGTATGTAATAATTATAGTCAATTTGAATTCGTCCATGTCCTTGATGGTAGATAAACAATGGTTGGTTGTCCGTCTGTTGTATTGAAATCGTCTGCGTGTTGCTAAGTCCAACGTCTAGCACCAGAAATATCCTGAATAAGAATAAATACGAGTTAGTCCTGTCGAATTTTAAGTCATTTTTATGTATCCTTCTGTTGTCTGATGTTGTAATGGTGCTTTTGTTTACATTTTTTATTCTGATCTTCTTGTATCGAGGAACTGTCTTTAATCTTCGCCTTGTCTTTTCAAATACGTCCTTGTCTGAGCGAATGTCACGTGGAGAAAGTTTTCTATTATGGTAGTCTCAAGTCTTTTTCTTGTTTCTTTTTCAAATTTTTGTGTACTGTCTCGATTATGTGTGAGGATTTGGAGGTTGGGATGATAATTTCTAATGGCGTGAATTTTGTGCAAGAATGTATGGTGGAATTGTATTTAATAACTGACATTTCGATTAGCTGGAGTGGTTTTTTCTGCGCATTTTCTGCTTTTGTAAGTCGATAAATTTCCTGTAAGGTGGAATGAAATCTTTCCACAACTCCATTCATCTCGCTTCGACCTGTAGCTACTATGTAAGGAGTAATTTTATTTTGATTGAAAAAGTTTACCAGTTCGCCAGACAGGAAAGATTTTTCGTTGTCCATCACAACGATTTCTGGTAATTTGAATTTAGATAATACTTCTTGAACAGCGGGTAAAAGATCTATAGCTGCTCTAGATTTTACAGGATGAACTTGGGCGTATTTAGAAAACTTATCGACGCACGTGAGAAAGATCAATTTTTCTATAAACATTATATCGATGTGTACAATTTGGAAAGGTGAATTTGGAATAGGTGTTTTTTGAAGAGGATAACGAATAGGATTTCTATCGTATTTGTTTTCCTGGCACAATTGGCAATTATTAAGAAATTCGCGAAGTTTTTTGCTTCAATTGTGGAAAATAAAATTTCCGTAAGATTTGAATTTTATTTTCCTCTAGTCCGCGATGAGCTCGATAATGCTCTGTTTTGATAATATCCCATTGCGTATGATCGTCCGGAACGTCAATAAGTAAATTTTGAGTAAAACGAATCTTTAACAGATTTTCCCGACCGAAATGTTTTTTATAAACTTCTTGAATTTGTCCCATTATGTTTTCATCTGTTAATAAACCGTTTAATTTACTTGGGTTAACGTGAGTCTTCAAAACCTGTAAAATAGAATTGTCATTAATATTTTGCATATAAATTGTTAATCGGGTGTAATTTGGAAATGGATGAGATACTTCTATCTTATCAGGACCTTTTTTAATGATGAGTTGATGTTGGAAGACGTTTAATGGTGATTCTGTAGAAATTATGTACATATCAGCACTAGTGTCTGCTGAATGTTGAGTTCCAGTCATTGACAAAACAATTCGACTAAGTGCGTCGGCCACAACATTAGACTTACCAGGTTTATATTCAATCTGGTAATCGTGCTCCTCTAAGTACGATTTCCAACGCTTCAGTTTAGCGTTCGTATTTTTAGGTGAGAGAGAAAACGTCAAAGGCTGGTGGTCTATTAAAATTTTAAAGCTTGTCCCATACAAATAATTTCGGAATGTCTGTAGTGCCCAAAGATTGCAAGCATTTCTTTTTCTGGCACGGAATACTTTTCTTCTGATTTTGATAAGCTCCTTGATGCAAAGTGGATAGGTTTGTCTTTTCCATTTTCACCTTGAGATAGTACCGCTCCTATGGCAAAGTCCGAGGCGTCGGTAGTCAATAAAAATGGTTTGCTATAGTCTGGTTTTTTTATTCGAATGGCATCCTTCCCCTCTTAAAAGGTTGGTAAGAGGTTTTGCGATTTTTGCGAAGTCTTTTACGAACCTTCTATAGTAGCCCATCATTCCTAAGAATGATCTTAGCTCTTTGATAGTTCTAGGTTCAGGATAACGTTCTATAGCCTCTATTTTCTTAATATTTGGTTTAAGGCCTTCAGATGTGATAACATATCCAAGAAATTCAATTTCTTTATGTAAAAATTCCGATTTGTCCAGCTGAATCTTTAAATTCGCTTTATTCAATGCTGTTAGAACTACTTCAAGATTATGAAGTACTTCTTCCAAAGATTTTCCAAAAATAATTACGTCGTCAATATAAACGTAACATATTTTGCCAATGTATTCTCGCAATACGTCATCGATCGCTCTTTGAAATATTGCGGGAGCATTTTTTAAACCAAATGGCATACGAGTAAACTCATATTTGCCATTGTTGATAGAAAAAGCAGTTTTATTAATATCGCTCTCTTTCATCTTTATCTGGTGAAAACCAGACGCTAGATCGAGGGTGATGAAATATTTTTGTCCTTTCAGCTGATCAATAACATAATTGATTTCAGGCATCGGGTACCTATCCGAAATAGTTTTTTCGTTTAGCTTTCGGTAATCAATTACCATACGAAACTTTTTTTCACCGGAGGCGTCGGATTTTTTTGGGACAATCCACACTGGGGATGTCCACGCTGATCGCGATGGCCTTATGATTCCATCATGTAGAAGCTTTTCAATTTGTTTGTTTACCTCTCCAGCATATGCAGCTGGGTAAGGATAAACTTTTTGATGAATTGGCATATCATCAACTGTGTTTATGGAGCATTCAACTACTGTGCTACATGTTAGTTTAGAGTCCGGCATATAAAATACTTCTACGTGTTTGTTCAATACACTAAGCAGCTGATCTTTCTCATTCTTTGAAAGATGAGACGTACGGTATGTGTGCTCTGTCTGATTTGACTGGCAAGTTACTTGAGCTGTGTGAGGTGGATTTTGTTGAGATAGGTTATTTGAAGCGGTTCTCGCGGGCGAATATTGAAGAAGTGGAACGTTCAATGATCCGTTCCCTTTGTTTAACTGCAGCATGCTTTTTCCTAGATCAATTTTTGCGTTAAGTGCGTTTAAAATTCCTGTTCCAATTATCCCATGGAAAATGGGTGAAAATCATGTAAGAGGAACTGGGCACAATAATTTATTTTTGGATAAAAATCAATGTCAATTGCTGTGTCAGCATTGAACTTGCCATTAGCACTTCCGATATCGTTTGCTTTGAAACGATATGGTTTTGCAAGAGAATAATGATTAGCCAACATTGGGTGGATAAGGTTTATATTCGCACCCGTGTCGATTAGGAAGGGAAACTCAACTTATATTGGTTTTCAATTTATATATGGCACTGTTGGTATTACCAACGTGGGTGCCATTCTAAAAAATTAGCCTCTTGTGATTCAGAGGTATTTTGCTCTGGTTGAATGAATCCTGAAGCTTCTCCCGTTTCATATCCATAGGCCTCTTCATATGAGGTGTCGTCATAGGAATCTTTGTTCTGTTCGTCATAATAATAATATTGTTCATCGTCGTAACCTTCGTTGCATATGTCGTTCGAATCTAGAGGATGCGCCTGTCTTTTTGCATTATGCTGATATTGTTGGGAGGGAGGGAGTGGACGTTTAAAATTAAGCGGAGGGCGATTACTGTAATTAATTACCCTTGTTTTCAAAGTCGGATCCACTTCCATCGGTTGAGGATATTGTGGTGGATTAGGTGGGTTTGGTCTAAATGGATTGGTATGGAATGGGTTTAGTCGATTTTGATTTTGTTGATAAGGTTGTTGTGAAAACGGATTTGTTTGTGGGAAATTTTGCCGATAAGGATATGCACTTTGGAATGGTCGTCCTCTAGGAGGAAGAGCTGGTGGTAAGAATGCTCTAGGTTGTGTTGGGTATATTCTAGGAGGTAAAATTAGTGGTTCCCGGGGTTTTGGGGTGCCTGTCCACTAAACTCGTTTTTAAATGGAGATGATCGAATATCCATGTTAGAATATTCGATACAAAAATTAAATGCTTGACTTAATGTAGTAGGGTTGGTGCTTTTGAGTAAAATGCTTAGAGGTTTATCAAGACCTCTTATAAATGCATCTACTGATTTTTCACGGAAGTATGTGATGTGAGCAGCGGCACTTTGGCTCATAACCCTATCGGTTTGTATCTGAGCTATTATTAATGATAGTAGTTCATTTACACGGCTATAGTATGCAGTAATGGTTTCGTTCGCTGACTTTTTAATGGAGGTCAGCTGGAAATCAAGGGTTTTAATATCTCTTTGATCCTTATAGTAAAGGATCAAAGTATTTTTAATGTCTGCCCAATTGGTTTGGACATTGTTCGCGTTTAAAACGTTCGCCGCTTCTCCGTCAACTTTGCGACGAACGGTTCGCTCTAAAACGCTAATTTGTACAGGTGTTGCACCCTTTTCTCGGTATGCCCGAAAGATAGAGGTCAACATCGGAAATCCAATCAATTAATTTGGTCGGATCTCCGTAGAATACTTTGATATCTTTGACAAAATCAGGAATTTTGCCAATATTGATGAATTCCTCAGTAGTTAGAGGTGCCAAGTTTTGATTAAGGGCCATGATTCTCCCAAAATATATATCGAATCTAGATTTTTTCCTATCAATGATCTTCAGTTTAAAAAACAATATTTCAATACGTTTGGTTTTGATAACTCACTTTTCACTAATTTGTTTCACTATTTATAAATAATAAATGGTTCACTTTAATCAATTTAAAAATTAAAATAAATGGTTAACAAAAGGTTGTCTACTTACAATAAAATTTTCATCCCTTCGTTCCGTGGGGAGAAAAGAAGCAGGCACTTCGGGAGGTTCCTGTTTGCTGATCCGCTACTGAGGGCCCTTGTGCCGATCGGGAGTTTTCCACGGTGTCTTCTTTTCTGCTTCGTTGATTGTTGATGCTGGCTCTTTGAACCAGGTTTCACTTGGCGGCTCCGGCTCCTTCAACCGGGTATGATTTTTTTTAGGATTTTTAGCACTGCACTGATATGAAGATTTCTGATGTTGTAATGGTGCTTTTGTTTACATTTTTTATTCTGATCTTCTTGTATCGAGGAACTGTCTTTAATCTTCGCCTTGTCTTTTCAAATACGTCCTTGTCTGAGCGAATGTCACGTGGAGAAAGTTTTCTATTATGGTAGTCTAAGTCTTTTTCTTGTTTCTTTTTCAAATTTTTGTGTACTGTCTCGATTATGTGTGAGGATTTGGAGGTTGGGATGATAATTTCTAATGGCGTGAATTTTGTGCAAGAATGTATGGTGGAATTGTATTTAATAACTGACATTTCGATTAGCTGGAGTGGTTTTTTCTGCGCATTTTCTGCTTTTGTAAGTCGATAAATTTCCTGTAAGGTGGAATGAAATCTTTCCACAACTCCATTCATCTCGCTTCGACCTGTAGCTACTATGTAAGGAGTAATTTTATTTTGATTGAAAAAGTTTACCAGTTCGCCAGACAGGAAAGATTTTTCGTTGTCCATCACAACGATTTCTGGTAATTTGAATTTAGATAATACTTCTTGAACAGCGGGTAAAAGATCTATAGCTGCTCTAGATTTTACAGGATGAACTTGGGCGTATTTAGAAAACTTATCGACGCACGTGAGAAAGATCAATTTTTCTATAAACATTATATCGATGTGTACAATTTGGAAAGGTGAATTTGGAATAGGTGTTTTTTGAAGAGGATAACGAATAGGATTTCTATCGTATTTGTTTTCCTGGCACAATTGGCAATTATTAAGAAATTCGCGAAGTTTTTTGCTCAATTGTGGAAAATAAAATTTCCGTAAGATTTGAATTTTATTTTCCTCTAGTCCGCGATGAGCTCGATAATGCTCTGTTTTGATAATATCCCATTGCGTATGATCGTCCGGAACGTCAATAAGTAAATTTTGAGTAAAACGAATCTTTAACAGATTTTCCCGACCGAAATGTTTTTTATAAACTTCTTGAATTTGTCCCATTATGTTTTCATCTGTTAATAAACCGTTTAATTTACTTGGGTTAACGTGAGTCTTCAAAACCTGTAAAATAGAATTGTCATTAATATTTTGCATATAAATTGTTAATCGGGTGTAATTTGGAAATGGATGAGATACTTCTATCTTATCAGGACCTTTTTAATGATGAGTTGATGTTGGAAGACGTTTAATGGTGATTCTGTAGAAATTATGTACATATCAGCACTAGTGTCTGCTGAATGTTGAGTTCCAGTCATTGACAAAACAATTCGACTAAGTGCGTCGGCCACAACATTAGACTTACCAGGTTTATATTCAATCTGGTAATCGTGCTCCTCTAAGTACGATTTCCAACGCTTCAGTTTAGCGTTCGTATTTTTAGGTGAGAGAGAAAACGTCAAAGGCTGGTGGTCTGTTAAAATTTTAAAGCTTGTCCCATACAAATAATTTCGGAATGTCTGTAGTGCCCAAAAGATTGCAAGCATTTCTTTTTCTGGCACGGAATACTTTTCTTCTGATTTTGATAAGCTCCTTGATGCAAAGTGGATAGGTTTGTCTTTTCCATTTTCACCTTGGGATAGTACCGCTCCTATGGCAAAGTCCGAGGCGTCGGTAGTCAATAAAAATGGTTTGCTATAGTCTGGGTATATTAAAATATCCGAGGACGATAGCAAACTTTTCATTCTTTGAAAACAATTTTGTTCACATTCTGTAAATTTAATTTTTTATTCGAATGGCATCCTTCCCCTCTTAAAAGGTTGGTAAGAGGTTTTGCGATTTTTGCGAAGTCTTTTACGAACCTTCTATAGTAGCCCATCATTCCTAAGAATGATCTTAGCTCTTTGATAGTTCTAGGTTCAGGATAACGTTCTATAGTCTCTATTTTCTTAATATTTGGTTTAAGGCCTTCAGATGTGATAACATATCCAAGAAATTCAATTTCTTTATGTAAAAATTCCGATTTGTCCAGCTGAATCTTTAAATTCGCTTTATTCAATGCTGTTAGAACTACTTCAAGATTATGAAGTACTTCTTCCAAAGATTTTCCAAAAATAATTACGTCGTCAATATAAACGTAACATATTTTGCCAATGTATTCTCGCAATACGTCATCGATCGCTCTTTGAAATATTGCGGGAGCATTTTTTAAACCAAATGGCATACGAGTAAACTCATATTTGCCATTGTTGATAGAAAAAGCAGTTTTATTAATATCGCTCTCTTTCATCTTTATCTGGTGAAAACCAGACGCTAGATCGAGGGTGATGAAATATTTTTGACCTTTCAGCTGATCAATAACATAGTTGATTTCAGGCATCGGGTACCTATCCGAAATAGTTTTTTCGTTTAGCTTTCGGTAATCAATTACCATACGAAACTTTTTTCACCGGAGGCGTCGGATTTTTTGGGACAATCCACACTGGGGATGTCCACGCTGATCGCGATGGCCTTATGATTCCATCATGTAGAAGCTTTTCAATTTGTTTGTTTACCTCTCCAGCATATGCAGCTGGGTAAGGATAAACTTTTTGATGAATTGGCATATCATCAACTGTGTTTATGGAGCATTCAACTACTGTGCTACATGTTAGTTTAGAGTCCGGCATATAAAATACTTCTACGTGTTTGTTCAATACACTAAGCAGCTGATCTTTCTCATTCTTTGAAAGATGAGACGTACGGTATGTGTGCTCTGTCTGATTTGACTGGCAAGTTACTTGAGCTGTGTGAGGTGGATTTTGTTGAGATAGGTTATTTGAAGCGGTTCTCGCGGGCGAATATTGAAGAAGTGGAACGTTCAATGATCCGTTCCCTTTGTTTAACTGCAGCATGCTTTTTCCTAGATCAATTTTTGCGTTAAGTGCGTTTAAAATTCCTGTTCCAATTATCCCATGGAAAAATGGGTGAAAATCATGTAAGAGGAACTGGGCACAATAATTTATTTTTGGATAAAAAAATCAATGTCAATTGCTGTGTCAGCATTGAACTTGCCATTAGCACTTCCGATATCGTTTGCTTTGAAACGATATGGTTTTGCAAGAGAATAATGATTAGCCAACATTGGGTGGATAAGGTTTATATTCGCACCCGTGTCGATTAGGAAGGAAACTCACCTATATTGGTTTTCAATTTTATATATGGCATTGTTGGTATTACCAACGTGGGTGCCATTCTAAAAAATTAGCCTCTTGTGATTCAGAGGTATTTTGCTCTGGTTGAATGAATCCTGAAGCTTCTCCCGTTTCATATCCATAGGCCTCTTCATATGAGGTGTCGTCATAGGAATCTTTGTTCTGTTCGTCATAATAATAATATTGTTCATCGTCGTAACCTTCGTTGCATATGTCGTTCGAATCTAGAGGATGCGCCTGTCTTTTTGCATTATGCTGATATTGTTGGGAGGGAGGGAGTGGACGTTTAAAATTAAGCGGAGGGCGATTACTGTAATTAATTACCCTTGTTTTCAAAGTCGGATCCACTTCCATCGGTTGAGGATATTGTGGTGGATTAGGTGGGTTTGGTCTAAATGGATTGGTATGGAATGGGTTTAGTCGATTTTGATTTTGTTGATAAGGTTGTTGTGAAAACGGATTTGTTTGTGGGAAATTTTGCCGATAAGGATATGCACTTTGGAATGGTCGTCCTCTAGGAGGAAGAGCTGGTGGTAAGAATGCTCTAGGTTGTGTTGGGTATATTCTAGGAGGTAAAATTGGTGGTTCCCGGGGTTTTGGGGGTGCCTGTCCACTAAACTCGTTTTTAAATGGAGATGATCGAATATCCATGTTAGAATATTCGATACAAAAATTAAATGCTTGACTTAATGTAGTAGGGTTGGTGCTTTTGAGTAAAATGCTTAGAGGTTTATCAAGACCTCTTATAAATGCATCTACTGATTTTTCACGGAAGTATGTGATGTGAGCAGCGGCACTTTGGCTCATAACCCTATCGGTTTGTATCTGAGCTATTATTAATGATAGTAGTTCATTTACACGGCTATAGTATGCAGTAATGGTTTCGTTCGCTGACTTTTTAATGGAGGTCAGCTGGAAATCAAGGGTTTTAATATCTCTTTGATCCTTATAGTAAAGGATCAAAGTATTTTTAATGTCTGCCCAATTGGTTTGGACATTGTTCGCGTTTAAAACGTTCGCCGCTTCTCCGTCAACTTTGCGACGAACGGTTCGCTCTAAAACGCTAATTTGTACAGGTGTTGCACCCTTTTCTCGGTATGCCCGAAAGATAGAGTCAACATCGGAAATCCAATCAATTAATTTGGTCGGATCTCCGTAGAATACTTTGATATCTTTGACAAAATCAGGAATTTTGCCAATATTGATGAATTCCTCAGTAGTTAGAGGTGCCAAGTTTTGATTAAGGGCCATGATTCTCCCAAAATATATATCGAATCTAGATTTTTTCCTATCAATGATCTTCAGTTTAAAAAACAATATTTCAATACGTTTGGTTTTGATAACTCACTTTTCACTAATTTGTTTCACTATTTATAAATAATAAATGGTTCACTTTAATCAATTTAAAAATTAAAATAAATGGTTAACAAAAGGTTGTCTACTTACAATAAAATTTTCATCCCTTCGTTCCGTGGGGAGAAAAGAAGCAGGCACTTCGGGAGGTTCCTGTTTGCTGATCCGCTACTGAGGGCCCTTGTGCCGATCGGGAGTTTTCCACGGTGTCTTCTTTTCTGCTTCGTTGATTGTTGATGCTGGCTCTTTGAACCAGGTTTCACTTGGCGGCTCCGGCTCCTTCAACCGGGTATGATTTTTTTTAGGATTTTTAGCACTGCACTGATATGAAGATTTCGTTAGCAGCACGGCTCTTTGAACCGTTATTTGTTGAATGGTTGTCAACTTTTCAAGATTTTCACTACCACTTGTCTTCACTTTTTAAGATTTTTCACCAACAATTCAACTTATCAATTCCACACGCGAAGGTCCCTATTCGGGCGCCAGTTACGATTTTACAGATGGGGGTTAACAAAAAATAAAAGCCGAAACGTATAGATCCGATGTTAAAACATGACTGATTTATTAATACAATTCTAATTGCTAAGAAACCTAATTGTCCCTAGCTACATGATGACAGTCCCACGGTCGCGGTGTCGGCTCAGCATTTTCGGGATCCCACGGTGAAATGTTTACCTCGATGTCACGTCGCTTTCTTCCCACGGAAGACGGGTGTTAACTCACTCTCTATCATTGAAGTTGGTATGTCCAAAAACGATTTTACTCATGTAATGGAATCTTCAAATTTATAAACCTTATGAATATGAAATTTTGTCTATACATTGGTTATAATGTTGTCAAACTTTCAGCCGAAAATATTGTTTATTGACAAAGATTTTTTTACAATTTACCGAAGGATAAACATGGCGTTTTTGGAAGCAAAATTTTGCCCGGTTTTTAATGTGCTACTGAGTGCAGATAATCATGAGACCGCGAATGGCAACCACACTCTGGTCTCCGTTATACGGTGGGTGAGCCACTATGCTCCCCCGGGGGGATCTATAGAGAAAAGAACAGCGGAAAGCAAGAAAAATAAAGATAAAAGATAAAGAAAAAGAAATAAAAGCGGAATTTAAGTATTCCCGGTGGTATAGGTACAGTCATCCCTTATACACTACCAGTCATTAGTACGGACCCGTTCGGAAAAAGTATTGCAACACTCAGATGAATATTGCATCAACCCCCAAAATAAAGCATAACCTAAATACTGGTTCATTCATGATGCTGTATCTCAGGACCCTTAAAATATTCAAAGGTGCGGTCTTCAACAAAGTTGTTAAAAAGGTAAAGGAAATTCTAAAAATTACCCTTTAAATTTGTAATTCTACTGCTACGTAGCGCTAGTAAGCATGAAAATTAAGCATTTCCAAATTGTTCTCTCGCGCGATTTTAATAAGATGGAAAGTACTAGTCTTCAGTAAAGTAGTTCAGAATTTCAGGGGAATTCAAAATACGTTTTGTTTGGAATTCCAGTGCAACGTGGTGCTAGTGGGCATGTAAAATCGAGCATCTTCAACTTGTTCTACCTTGTGATTCTGAAATGATGAAAATTTCTCATGCGGAAGGTGGACAATTTTGTTTGGAATTCCACCGCTACGTGGCGTTAGTGAGAATGCAAAATAGAGGAAATAAAGGGCGATTCGGTCAAAATTTGGTCAATATCAACTTGACGTATTTCTTTCAATTTTGTATTTAAAAAACCTGAACACCCCTCATTTTGAAGGTGTGTGTGTGTGTGTAGAATGTTGCTCCTATTTTGATTTTGGAATTCACTCTTCAGTTGTCAAAATGCCGTCCAAGCAAGAAGAGCAGCGTATCAAAATTTTGCTCGCGCATCGCGAAAATCCGAGCTACTCGCACGCAAAGTTGGCAAAATCGCTAAAAGTTGCCAAATCAACCGTTACAAATGTAATTAAAGTGTTTGGGGAACGTTTGTCGACAGCCAGGAAGTCTGGATCGGGGGGAAATCGAAAACCGGAAGCCGCTGAGACGACAAAGAGAGTTGCCGGTAGTTTCAAGCGAAACCCTAACCTATCTCTCCGAGATGCCGCAAATAAGCTGGGTGTTGTGATATCCGTAATGTATCAAGTAAATACTCAGTTAACCTTTAGAAACAACCGTTGAGCCCCGCTCATCATTTATTGAACTGCTGCACGCTCATCGAAACTCACCCATCTCCTATCATAGCATACTCAGGATGCCACATCCTCCCCCCCGCACTAAATAAACTAACATAAAGTATGATATGATTTCAATCTACCCGTGAAAAGTTATTTACTTTATTTATGTATCGCTGTGGCCGTTTAATCGATCTTGATGCTCGACGTTTTGTGATTGATTCATCATCATTCGATATCTGGTCTCCAGTCGTTCTATCACACGCTGTGCGTTTAGCAGGAAATCCTGAATCCCCCTCGCGCTGCTCTACTTTGTTCGATAACTTGTCCTCCTTTTGCCTCTCCTCCGACACTCCATCCATCACACGGTAAGATGTTGCCTTGGATGAACTTCTATCCTTAAAACGCTTCAAATGTTTGACATTGCGATCAAACATATTGTTGGTTGCCATATCCTCAACAGTTGTTCGCCCTTCACCCCTTATTTGTACTACTTTATGCAGAGCGTTCTTATACACGGTGTCCATCTTGTCGCGTTTCTGTTGCGCCACTAGCACCATGTCACCGACCTTTATCTGAGTATCGCTCGCGTTTCGGCGGCTGTCTTCTCGAGCATTGCGTTTGAATTTCGCTATTTGATCGCGTTCACGCAACTCATCATCGTCTGCTTGTTGCTGATCCGTACGTAAATTTGGCAGTAACCCTCTCACTGGTCTTCCAAACATGAGTTCGGCCGGTGGTATCTTGGTGACGTGATGTGGCCACGAGTTGTAAGCCGCAACATAATCCGCTAAGGCTTCTTTCCAGCTATCTTTACGGAGATTTGCTATAGCTGTTATCTTATTTATGCCCTGCATAGATCTTTCCACAAGGCCATTCTCCGTTGGGTTCAGAGGTGTAGTATGGATCAGCTTTACACCCCAAACATCCTTCAGCCATTCTGCCAGTTCCGCGCTGTTGAAAGGGGGTCCGTTATCGGATTTTAACGTTTTCGGGATATAATAGGTATTGAAAACTCTCCTAAGTACTCGTTTGACTGCATCCGTGTCTGTTTTGTCCATCGGTATTGCAACAAGGAATCGAGAGTAGTTGTCGGTCATTACCAATGCTTTCCAGCTATGCGAATCCGATGCTGATACAAAATCAATTGAGACGTAATCCCAAGGATTCTTTGGGAGCTCGGTCGCTTTTATGGGTTGTGGTTTACTTCCTTTAACGACCAGTTGGCATTCCGGACAGCTGGCTACAAATTCCTCGACTTCGCGATCCATCCCCAACCACCAGAGGCCTTGTCTTAAGAAATGTTTCATCGTAGACATACCAGGGTGGCTATGATGTGCTAAGGACAATGCTCGGCTTTGCAGTTTGGCTGGGAGAACCATCTTCTCCCGTTTCATTAGCAAACCATCTTGAACGTATAAATCCGGTCGAAAAGGCTGATATTTTGCGATGTGAGAAGGCCATTTTTTCGGCTCATTCAGCCATTGAGCAACGTCTTGCAATTCACTGTCTTTGGAGAATTCCTCTCTTACCTGCGCATTTGTCAAAATTAGCAAATGACTGTTGATTTCTCCCAAATTGGCAGTAACCGAGCATAACTCATGTGGATCCTCTTCTTTTCCAAATTGTTGATTTTCCTTCCATGATCCAATTCTTGACGCAGCATCGGCGATGTTGTCTTGGCCCGTTACATGCTCAAACTCGTATTGAAAATGGTCCATCCTTAATAGCCAACCCTCAACTCTTGACAATATTCGCTTCCCTATATCCTTATGACCGCGTTTTTTTGTCATGAACATTAGAGCCTCACTATCCGAACGAAGTATGAACTTCCGTCCTAGCAGATAATAAGAGAATCTCTCCATGGCCCATACAATGGCTAGTGCTTCACGGTGCAGCTGTGGGTAACGGGTTTCAGCACCTGTTAAGCTTTTTGATGCGCAAGCAATGATACGACGTTTCTCCGGATCGTCCCCTTCTTGCACCAACACCGCTCCTAATCCCCACGGTGACGCATCGGTATACAGAATGATCTTATCCTTATCATCAAAGTACCCTCTTTTTATCAAATGGTTTTCGGCGGCTGCCTTAAGGCTCTCGAATGCTTCCTGATGGCAGCTTTCCCATTTAAATTGTGAATTAGCTGTTACGAGATCGCGAAGCGGCTTCGTTTTATGCGAGAAGTTCTTAATGAACGGGCTGATAAACGTCATCATTCCGAGAAAACTTCGCAACTGGGAACTGTCTTTAGGCCGTTCAAAAAGCTGGATGTCTGAAATCTTTGTTTTGGTGGGAAGAATTCCAGTACCATCAATCGTGAAACCAAGAAAATCGACTTTGGTTTGCTCATATACGGATTTTTCCTCGTTAATAGTCAAGTTATTGTTACTGAGTACACTCTTAACCTCCGCTACACATTTCCTCAACTCTTCCAATGTTCTGCCATATACTAAAATATCGTCCAGGTATATAATTATGTTTTTACATGTTATGAGAAGCCTCTCCATTGTGCGTTGAAAAAGCTCAGGTGCGCATGATAATCCAAAAGGCAATCTCGTGAAACGCATTAACCCATTGGCCGTCATAAAAGTAGTGAGATGACGTACTTGTTCGTGAAGTTCGATATGATAATAGGCGTCTTTCAAGTCTAATTTGGTGAAGAAAAGCGTTCCGTTACCATTCGGAATTTCTGTCCAAATCTTCTCGAGGCACGGCATTGGATATGGTTCGCGTACAATAGCAGTGTTTACTGCCCGGTAGTCGACAACGATACGAAAATCGTTAGAACCTTTTGGCACAAGCACTAAAGGAAATACGTATGAGATCACATCCTTCTCTCTATCCGCCCTTTCTATAATTCCTTTCGCTTCCATAGAACTCAACCGCATATTCGTTGCCCACTCAAATGCTTTAGGAATGTTGTATCTGATGATTTGCTTTGGCGTAACCGAATCATCGACTTTAAATTTCACTCCGTTTATAGGGATCTTGGGGAATATTACTGAGCTTTGGGATTCAGGACTACTCAGCGTTTTCTCGGGTTCAAGATAGTTGACAAATTCAAAAGGACCAATCCGCAATAAGTCTAACTCGTGTGCTGTATCGTAACCTAGCAACGATAACTCAGTACCCTTAACGACAAAGAACTTTGCTAGTTTCAAAAGCTTCAAATTACCCACGATCCCAATGTATGCCTTAAACGAACATTCGACATCGAGAGGGATCTGATTGGCGTAGCCTTGAAGAACTTCTTCAGGGTAAACTGTTACATCCTGAATAACAGTTCGACACCGTTGTTTAATCGCTTGCCAATAACGACTTGAAATCGTATTGACAGTAGCTCCTGAATCAATCAAAAATTTGAAGTTTTCGGATCCAATAATGCACTCTACCAATCTAGGATCTTCTTTTTTTGGACGAATGGTAGAACCGGTAACCAACTGTGAATGATAACAGATAAATTAAGATAAAGTTATCATTTACAAACGTACTGTAGTCTGGTTCATCGATTTCTTATCAATATACTTTTACACATTAGACATCCTTGATTATTTAACAAATTAAAGTGTTTTGAGCTTTAAGAAGATTACGGCAGCGATAATCCAGAAATACAAAATGAAACTAGCAGTGATAATAGCTACGAAATTTATTCAAATCCACACAAACGTTGAAAAAATGAATTCGACAAATGTAAATGCATAGATCAAAACATGCATTGGAAAAGACTAAGCAATGCTATTCTCAATAGATACCTGGTTAATCCGGCTGGCTTCTTCTTTGGCGTCATCAACTGCATCACGGTGTTTCGTCATCCTTGTGTTACCAGTTGCATAGCAATACTCTGCAAAATGACCCAAAAGGCCACAATTAAAGCACTTAGCTCGAAACGCTTTACATTCTTTTGGTCCATGAGCTCTTCCACATTTAAAGCAATTTGTTCCATTCTTGTATCCCGTTTGGGGGCGCTGGCGAGAGCTGAAACGATTAGATTCATTCCGCCTGTAGGGTTCGAAACGGCCCGACTGCGAACGTTTCCGTGCGTGCAAAGCATTGACTACTTTGTACTCCGACTCCCTACCGACACTATCCACTGGTTCGATAGGGCTCTTCTCGTTGTCTCCTTTGTCGCTTGACTCTTTCGCCTCGGACCTAATGTAGTCCAAATGCTTACCGTAGCTGATGATTTGCGCCATGTCATTGTTCCAAATGTGTGACATTTCGTAGAGCTTCTGAGCAATTACGGGAACCGACCGCCTTACCAGTGCCTGTACGAACTCTTCCTTACGCTGATCTTCGCCGAACTCACAAAATTTGGCCTGTAGTTCTAACCTCAACACCCAGTCGACGAAAGGTTCTGCCGTATGCATGTGCATCTCACGAAATATCATGCGCTCCTTAGAAGTGTCGCAAGCTTGATTAAAATATTTATTCAATGCACTTATTGTTTCGTCGTAAACGTCGCTCGGTCCTCCTGCTACTAGCTTTTCCTGCATCTCGATTATGTTTATCAAGTTGTCTCCGGCGAAAATCTTCATTCCTGTCAGCTTTGTGTTGGAATCCACAGCGGCCTTACACGACACGATGCGTTCGAACTGATCGCGAAATCGTACCCACTCCGCCTTCCGTTTGTGGGGAGGAAGAGATCCATCAAATGCCTTCAATGGCCAAGATCCAGATAACCACTCTGTTTTCATTCTTTTTCGATCGCTATCACTTAGCGAAGCACTTGAAGCATTGTTTCCGGTAGCTACCCTTCCACAAATCGGGAGCATCACTTCGTTTGAAATAAATTCCCCATCGGACTCGCTACACGATGAAATGTCGCTTTCGTGCCAGTAACCGCTCATCGTTTTTGTTTATTTATAGAATCGTCCTGTATCTTCTTCTACCTGAGACAAAGTTTAATCAAACAAAATATCGAATATATTATAATTTCAATTAGAATTACAATTACCTTCCTGCAATAAAATCAAGAGAAAAGAAAAAGTGCCTCCAAAACAATTTACCAGAGCCTTACTGCAGAATACTGAACTAACAAAAGACATACCTTTCTTTCTATCAGTCTGCATTCGTTAAGGCAATGAGGTAAAGCAATAGAGGTATGGCAACCTTTTCTCATGGCGGTTTGTTCACCGTTCTTCATTTAATTTGATTAGTCGTTTAACAACCTTCTCTAAAATTTCGTTTACAGTACATCGTCAACTCATTTCAACATCAATCATACCTTATAGTAAGCATTGCATTGATTAGGAACTTTTTCCTCATCGTTGGTCTTGGTCTTCTACCGACTCACCCTTCTTATATAAAGACGTACTACACATATTGCTCATTTTGGCCTTGGACTCTTTTCGACTCCAAACCTTTAATCGTTGGCCTTGGGCATTTCCCGACTCAAAATTTTTGGAATCGTTGGCCTTGGTCTTCAACCGACTCAACTTTCCTTCTTTTTTTCTGACTCAAAACTTCCAATCGTTTGCCTTGGGCATTTCCCGACTCAACCATTGGAATCGTTGGCCTTGGTCTTCAACCGACTCAACATCTTCTTTTTGTTTTTGGTCTTGGGCTCTACCCGACTCAAAATTTCGGCAGCCATTTTACAGTGCACTATAAATTTTTTTTTTTTTTTTTTTACTTCCTTACCTTGACTTTTACTTCCTGTTTTGCACCGGGCGATAGAGAAAAAAAATCACATACGCACATCAGTTCATCTTGGCAAGGATCGCCAATGTGATATCCGTAATGTATCAAGTAAATACTCAGTTAACCTTTAGAAACAACCGTTGAGCCCCGCTCATCATTTATTGAACTGCTGCACGCTCATCGAAACTCACCCATCTCCTATCATAGCATACTCAGGATGCCACAGGTGTATCGTCTACAACCGTGCATCGAGCCAAAAATCGAGCTGGACTATTGACTTACAAGAAGGTAGTGACTCCAAATCGCGATGATAAACAAAATACGACGGCCAAAGCGCGATCCCGGAGGCTGTACACGACGATGCTGACGAAGTTTGACGGCGTGGTAATGGACGACGAAACCTACCTCAAAGCCGACTACAAGCAGCTTCCGGGACAGGAGTTTTATACGGCAAAAGGAAGGGGAAATGTAGCAGATATTTTCAAGCACACGAAACTGTCAAAGTTCGCAAAGAAATATCTGGTTTGGCAAGCCATCTGTACCTGTGGCTTGAAAAGCAGCATTTTCATAGCTTCCGGGACTGTCAACCAAGAAATTTACGTGAAAGAGTTTTTGAATAAACGTCTGCTGCCTTTCCCGAAGAAACACGGTTGTTCCGTACTGTTTTGGCCGGATTTGGCATCTTGCCATTACGGTAAAAAGGCCATGGAGTGGTACGCCGCCAACAACGTGCAGGTGGTTCCCAAGAACAAGAACCCTCCCAACACGCCAGAGCTCCGCCCAATTGAGAAATACTGGGCTATTGTCAAGTGGAACCTAAAGAAGACCAAAAAAACTGCTAAGGACGAGCAGCAGTTCAAGGCAAACTGGCTTTCTGCGGCGATGAAGGTGGACAAGGTGGCTGTACAAAATCTGATGGCAGGGGTCAAGCGTAAGGCCCGGCAATTCGGATTTGGAAAAGCGGAAGCCTAACTGAATATTTTTCCTGAATTTTATACTAATTGAACTTGAAAAAGAAATTTAATTTGAATTTTTAAATAAACGACTTCACTGATTTACACGCGTTTTCCCTTGACCAAATTTTGACCGTATCACCCTTTAATTTCTCATCACAATGAGGAGTGGATACCAACCAATCTATAGCCTGTTGTCTGGATAGCTTAGTAAAAATGATGTTGTTAAAATTTTCAGTAGATACGTATGAGTTTTAGGTGAATGATTTCCAAATGGCTCATCTAAACACAAATGAAAGGCACTAAATCTGTGAAGAGTGAATAGGTAAGTATCAATATTAAATAACTAGTATAATGTTTAAATGTTTAAGATAATGTTTTCATTATAACAGAGCCAATAAATCATATGTGAAGATCTCATAAGTGTTTCAAAGCAGTTTTAGTTGAGTTTATTTTGTGAAATATTATGTTGGGTAAAGCGAATAAAGGTGGCAATGCATTAAATCATAAAATCAGGAAAAAAAAACCCGTAGGATGCCTGCGTTTAATAGAAAATCAATCGAATGGGACGAAGATGCATCCACGAAAAGGCCAGATTTGGTGCTCATAGACCAACATTACATCCATAGTACCAAATGTCTTATTAAACGTATCAAAGCAAGTGTATAACTTACAGCTAAAATACTTTATGAGTTATAATAAAAAAATGTAATCGGTCGTTGCATATTAGCCTGGGAGAGAGAAGTATATCAACCTTTTGGGTTTATTTTCAGAATACAACGTCTGTTTTACCTGACATCCATCTCGTCTTTTTTACTTTTACCCAAAGTCCTCGGAGAAAAATGGCAGTAATGTGTTTTCCACTTGTTCAACCTCGTGTAAAATTCGAATGGAAAATTCGAAAAAAAATAACTCGTTTGGTTTTGAATTAACCCGCTACGTGGTGCTAGTAAGCATGTAAAATTTAACATTATCGACTTCTCGTATCTCGTGATTGTAATAAGCTAGAAAGTTCGAGTCATCGGCAAAGTTATTCATAATATCAAGGGCATCCGGAAGGTGAACCGTTTTGTTTGGAATTCCACCGATACACGGAAGGGGTCATTTAGAGAGTTTATCAGAATCACGACAAAGAACAAGTTTAAAATGTTCAATTTTCCATGCTCACTAACGCCACGTAGGGGTGAATTTCCAAACAAAACGGTCCACCTCCGAGATGCCCTCAACCTTATGAATTACTTTGCCGTAGAAAATTTCCGGATGACCTTCTTAACAACCAGTCATTAACTTTGCTGAAAGCCGCACTGTAATTACTGATTTCTTTTAGCGTCCCGTAAAAAAAAGTTTGTTGGGAACAGCTTAAGCTGTAATAAAGTTTTATTAGTAATATATTATCAATAAGATTTATAAGTTATAGCTTACAATTTTTCAGTTTTCTCCATACTAATCCTTTAGATTTTAATTCCAAATTGTAGTACAATGCTCCCCTTCTCAGTATGAGAGCCATGAAAAGTCCCAGCTGCATGCTTATTTGCATACTTCGTGAGTTGCCATAACAGCATCTTTACTGTTCAAATAAATCAGTCCTAATCGGAGCCTTCCGCACTTTGTACGTATGCGTTTCCTACCGATCCTTGGCTCTCTGAACGTAAGACTTGGACAGATTCAACCTTTTGGCCACATCCCTGACCGAAGCATTGTAATTCCGCTTAACGCTTTCACGACACGCTAGTGATCCTGATCCGCATTTCTTCTTCCGTTCGATGCTCAGAGTTTCATAGGAACGTTTAATCACACGACTCACCGTTGACTGCACGATTCCGATTTCGAGGGACGCCATTTTTACAATTTTCGATAAAAGGACAGCGATAAAAGTACAACAAAAAACACTCTAAACTACTTCTACCCAAATTTTCAAGAGAAAATACCCAATGCTACACATACTACAATACTACAATTCTACTATTTGCTACAGCGTTTTATTTTTCGTGATGCAATTTGATGTGGGACACCCTTTACACGGTGTTCAATAGGTTAGGATACACCTTCCAAATATGTTAAAAAAATGAGAATTCTCTTTATTTCTGGATTAACTTTATTAAAAGCAATGTTCATAAGAAACATTTACAAAATTTCTCTTGGAATGACCTCCCCTTTGTACTTCTTCACGAGCTTCAAACGTTTCTCGAACGCATTGCTAGCGGCACGTACGGGCTGCATCCCAGATTTTGAGCATTTTGAACTGATCCAAGATGTTGATTTTGTATACAGCTTCGACATCATATATTCAGGATTTTCCAGACTTTTTAGCATTTTGCCTGAAATCCTAACAAGCACAAATTTTTCCAGATTTTGATAAAAAATCCTGATTTTTCCTGATTTTCGTAATTTTTATCAATCCAAATAAATTTTATGCGAAATAAATAAACTAATCAAAGTAAGGGAGTTCTGCCAAAGCTTTTACTAGTTAGCTACTCTGGAATGGAATTGTCAAAAATCATCCAATATAAAATCTATTCTGACCCGCTCTTCTACCAAAACGATACAAGACATCTTAAACTTCGCGGTTTACATTTTTAGTTTTTAATATCACTCTCTCGCAGGTCTCAAATAGTTAGTTAAGTTAAGCTTTTGCAAAAAAAAATCAAAATACAACTCAGCGCCAACATTAGATTAGGGCGAATCTGCTTTTATAAACAATGGCTTTCGTAGTCTTCGTAGTCTTGAACAAAAGGTCACAAATACAAATTAAGCACTCCTTAAGGAAGACGAGCATTGTCTCTATCCGCAGATATATTCAATTTGAAGGAATTGTATTCAACTTCCGATAAATTAGCAGACAAAGTCTTTGTTTACATAAGCAGATTCGCCCTAATCAAATGTTGGCACTGAACTGTACCATTTATGAAACTGAAAGAGATAAATATATGTTATAAAAGCTTTTTGGTTTTAAATAAACGGTATTTTTATTAACATCAGTTTTTTACACATAAAATGACAATCCTGATTTTATCCTGATTTTTATTTCATATACTTCCTGACTTTGTAAAAATATACTTGGCAATGCTGTATAGGACCACACAAAAAAATCGAGAGGATTCAAATCCAGGGAGTTGCGAGACAACACAGTTTTGTCCAAAATGTCGATTAAATTATCCCGACACCAGGCTTGAACCACATCTAATAACTGGGTCTTAATATTATTGAACCACATTTGCCGTGTCGGCCTTTGGTAGAGGCTTCGGAGACTGGGAGCAACAACCTTCTCAAAAACCTCAGTTTTGCCGCGTTGATTTTTCCGTTTTTTTTTTTTCAATATGCACCAAGGGAAGCTAACCACGTTTACATATTGCCCTCCAAACCATGACCAACGCTGCACTTTGGAACCCAGGGATATTTAAGTTGTAATCAGAAATGCTGTCCCTCATTGGCGCCCAACCCGGTCATTTTGCACATTGTGCAGCTGTTGCAGCACGAATAGTTTCTTGTCTGATAAAACGAATTCTTGATCAGCGAGAGAGGATCATCTTGGCTCGACCCAACCGCTTTTGCTGGTAGCCTCCGAAGTGCCATGGACCGTACGTTTTTTGTAGGGCTTATAATCATGGTCCTTGCCGAATATACCTTGACGACCCAGGGCGTCCTTACTAAACGCGGCCGACCGGAACTCACACGGTTATCGGTCGAAGACGTCTCCTGGTATCGCCTGATGGTCGTGTAGACCGCAAATTCCGTGAAGACCGCAATAAACAAATTCAGGCTGATTCCGTGAAAACTCGGGCTCTGAAACTGTACGACAACGTTTTGACGTTTACGTCAAATTGAACTACAGGGCACTTCCAGCGGCACAGTTTGACACCGTGAAGTGTGGAACGGCTGTCTCAAATTCGGAGAGATCGATAATTGCAAAAAAAAATTGGAAAAAATGTGTTGGTTTGGCAAGCAATTTGCCAGTGCGGTATGAAATCGACACCTTTTTTCACTACCACAAATATGAACGCCAAAATGTACCAAAAGCAATGCAAGCATAAACGAATTCTGCCACTAATCAAAAATCACAAAGGTTTGACACTGTTTTGGCATCCTGCCACTATGTGCGTACCACCTTGTACTGGCATGGAGAGAACAATGTCCAATTTGTGGAAAACGCGATGAATCCTCCAAATTGTCCGCAAATAAAGCCATTGAGAAATTTTGATCCTTGATGAAAGGAAAGCTGCGGAAGAAGGCAAGAGAAGCAGATTACATCACCAAAATAAAAAAAGACTACGTAAGCAGAGCCATCGACGGAACGGCTGTGCAAAGCTCATCAGGAACATCAAGAAGAAGGTGCGAGAGCTGGCCAGATCTACGAAAAAATTAAACGAATACTGATGTAATGGGCTTTTTTGATGGTCAATAAACAATGTAAATGATTTTGAGTTGCAAAATAAATAAAACATTTTTATAAACAGCAATTTTTAAGTGTACTCATAATTAACGATACAGTCCTTATTCTAAAATTAACACTCTTGAATGATAATTGAAACTCATTGCGTGTGATCTATGGATTGTTTAAATTATCGGCAAACTAATAAAGGAATTGGGATCGAACGAAATTGAATTACAATCGTTCAACCTGCGTAAACATTACAACTATAATGAGCCAGTTAGATATTGACGTTGATCTATCTTGCAAACGTGCAAACGAGGATTATTTTTGTAAAGAAAGAGCATCTTGATTCGTTTGAAACATTCTTCCTAATGAAAACGTCAGTATTGAATTTTGAGATATATTCTAGATAATTTAAAACTGAGGAGTTAAAATTTATGATTTTCAATCGTTTTAAGATATAAGTGGAAAAACATGTTTAGAATAATGTAGAAAACATTCTTATCACTAACAGGCTACATCAAAACATGTACTGATCAATTGAGTGGGGCAATGAGGCATTCATTATTGGTGAACCTCTCTTAACTAGTTTTAGCTGTTTCACCAGGATTTAAGCAGTGCCGAAATTAAGAAATTCCGTCTACTTATCTCACACTGGCCTGTACCTCCTATCCCTATCCGGCTTACCCCATCCATCGTGTTCAGTGCAAACTTGAACCTTGAAAAACCACAAAAACATTGCATTTGTTCAAACGCTTTCAAACAAATGTTTATCGTTCCGAGTGCTCTGACCGCCTAAGGGTAACTCTTGAAATTTAACTACAGCGGTTGTGCTTTTTTGGGGTTGCACACCAATCAAGCAGCCGGAAACAATCGTACCTACCTTGGAGGAAGAAAATGTCGAAAAAATAACAGAAGCAAAAAACTTTCAACTATCGTGCTTCTCTTCTGATACTAACGTTGG
This sequence comes from Aedes japonicus, assembly GCA_034211315.2. Taxonomy (NCBI): domain Eukaryota; kingdom Metazoa; phylum Arthropoda; class Insecta; order Diptera; family Culicidae; genus Aedes; species Aedes japonicus. The sequence continues at coordinate 3,382 of JASCZW010010619.1, read as the reverse complement.
TTGCTTCTGTTCATGGTGCCTTTTTCGATTGTGAGAATTTTAACTATAAGAAGTCGCACCGGATGGAATGGACTGTGAACTGACAGTGACGGAGAGGCGGCAGAGGGGCGGTATTGCTTCCGACAGCCTTCGGGGCGAATTGAGCGAGCTTCGGAAAATAGTTGAAGAGGAAAATTTCATTCCACGCTCATTTTACTTTGTGGTTTTGTTTGTGATATGATTTAAAGATAGACGTACCAACCAAACGGTGAAATGAAAGGCCGTAAGATTTGTACAATAATGGTAAGTCTGTTCGTGGAGTAGTGGCTGAAATAGAAGTTTCGCTATAAATGGTTTCTTAAAGCTAATCCCAGCACCACCACTGACAGCATCCTTTGATACTAGATATTGAGATGACGAGATTTGTGGCACTGAAGAAGCTTCGCAATCCACCAACGAGGCTCGTAATTGACCGCCAACCAACATGCAATCACTAAAGCAATTGAACAAACGATCCATAAGCTGTGGGAGAACATCTAGGTAGATCGAACTGACGTTAAGTTGAGGAAAGCTAAGACCGAAAAGTGGTATGATCAAAGAAATTCTGCCTACCAGTGAGTACACATGACTGTGTATACAAGGCTCGTAAATGAGTTTCTATTCAAGAAATCATCACCACCAATATGCGAGTGCTATTGGACGGTCATCGATGTTCGGCTCATAATTCTGCACTGCAGAAAATGTGATGAAAATAGAACCAAATGTGGTATCGACCGCGCAAAACTTCGAATGGCCCTCAGAATCGATGATGACTGTGGAAAAAGGCGGTTGGAATACTCATTGTGAAGTGATGTGATAAGAACCCACCATCAGCGCAAGAGTTACCTCTGTCTGCAGGACTATTCTCATCAGTTTGCCCCAAGAGAATAGCCTACGTGATGACTTGTTGTACACTGAGAATATTTTACTGATAGATTCTAAGTGTCCACACATAGATTTTTGCAATCAGCTTTGTACAATAAAATCTATGTGTAGGACACATAGTTCTTTTGGTTCCATCTAAAATCCATGTGTGGCCGCACATATTATTCATTTCACACATAATTTTCATTTGCCCTTCTAAGGGGATTATGTTTATGTGTGGCAAACCAAATCTATTAGAATTACTTATGGATTTTTACCATTAATTATGTGCAAATTATTTTTCATGTAGCAGGGTCAATCGATCTAAATGAGGACCTTCGGAACCCCACGGCCAGAAGGCCGCGTTTGTTCACATGACAAGGGACTTGCGACTCCACGTACCCTTGTTCAATCAACAAATCCTTCGACTGCTTCAAGCTATCCCTCCAATCCCAGTTATATAGGGTATGTGTCCCTTGACTCAGCCTATTATGCAACGATCGATTACATGTTTTACTATAACTCATAAAGTTTTTAAGCTGTAAGCGAGATTCAACTAGCTATACACTTGCTAAGATATTTTTGATAAGACAATTGGGAGTATGTATCACGAAAAGTTACACAACTCTTTTTATAAAGTCAAAACATTCGATGGATATGGATTTAATGTCGGCCTACAAGCACTAAATTGGGTCTATTCACGGATGCAACTTCGTCCCATTCGATAGACCAGTGAAATCATGATGCCCCAAAAGTTCAAGAAATCGAAAACTACGCGGAAGTGAATACTAGGTTACTAGGTAAGTTGATTAATATTGTCTCAATTGCTTCGGATTACTCGATCATCATAATAGCAACATGATTTTGTTGATTATCGCTAAATTAATGACACATTTGGTACATAGGCCGATTGAAAGAGCTAGGCTAACATTACATCCCGTTACCCTAGTTGATATAGGAGCAGTGGATGTTTTTTGCATGAACGATGATTTTGAAAATTGTAAGGATAAAAAATATTAAAATATCACGACTAGACACGCTTAGATTCAATTACAAATTTATTTTATTTTTTATTTGTACTAATGATAGAGCTGAGATATTGCAAATGTCCAATGTTCCATAGATACAAGATGGGATGAAAATTAACCTGCTAGTGTATATGTTAATCTCGTGGATATGCTTTATCTTGGGACCCTGGCCATACCTTAATCGATATAATTGTTTAATATCCATATAGAAGATTCCTGTCTTGAGCAAAGTTGTCAATAGTTCAGGGCCAATTATTTGATGGAAAGAGGTTCATAATGTTTTCACTACACAGCTCGAAAAAGTAGTGTAAATTTCTGTTTATGTAGTGCACATAAAGGGAGCGTCACAAAACATAAAAAATTGCATTATTCATAAAGTTCTGGGAGATTCCATACATTGCCGATAATATTGTATGCAAATGCTCATGTTCGTGAGAACTATTTCATGCAAGTTGCTGCTTCGTATGGAATTAAATACGGTTTTACATGCTTTGACATTTGAATCGCAATGAAAATTAAGATTTTTTTTTCTGTGTACGTGACGATCATCAAATTATGCAGCATTATACTCAAAAAAAATCGACACGTTACATCCACGTGAAATGCACGTAATTTTCGTCCACTGCCAAAACCAGTAATAAACACGTGGAATTCACGTATGATTTCCACGTTAATTCACATTCTACGTGAAAATCACATAAATTTTACGTGATTTTTCACGTACAATTCACTGCCACGTAATGTTTACCTGATTTTACTGAAGAAAATTTGGTTCCGTGTTCAGGTGGAAGTTATGTGAAGTTTCACGTGAAAACAACGTGTCGATTTTTTTGAGTGTATTATATACAGGGTGTGGCAGAAAATAATGCGAAAATGTTCAAACTTGAGTATTGAGTTAATTCGTGTAGCTAGTTACTAATTTCTGTCGAAAGCGTATTTGTTTATGTTAACTTTCAAGTGCTGCATCCAAACATTCCATTTGTTTTATTGCAAATTCGTCAAAATGTTCGCAAAAGATGTGATCACTAGTTTGTTGCTCGCCCAAAAGAAGCCGAAAGAGACAAGGTGGTAGGATGCCATTTGGCAACAGTTTACCGCATAAAAAAAGTCCCTGCAGGATGGTCCTAAGCCAGGAAGCGGACGTCCGCGCTTTGCACGCACGCAACGCCGCACAGTGGCACAATCCTGAAAAAAGACGGTCAAAAACATTTTCACCCTTTTGTCATCATTTTATCGAGTAGGTGTCTTCAGAAGAGTTGCTCAAAATTTTATTCCGCATCTTTTAAAAAATCACGCCTAAGCTTTCATAAGGGCTTAACTACACTTTCAAATTCTAACATTTTCCAGCTACGAGATAACGGGTTGTTGTCTTCGACAAAGTTTTAGAGCAAGTAGTTTTATGAAAAGTTGCTGAGGACACAAAGTTTGTAGAGTCATTAACATTTTGATAACATTTTGAGCAACTCTTCTGA